>CAEFZY010056673.1:0-258987 GCA_903066815.1 Brachyrhaphis roseni
TATATATATATATATATGCATTTTTTTTTCAGTAAATGTTCAGGTTTGACCTGTTTTTTATGTTACAGAGCATAAAATTCAGTCTCTTTAATGTAAAGAGCTTTTCTGTTTCAGCGTCATCGGATTCTTTGGGTCTTTTCAATTTGCTTGCAGCTACAGTTTTTGGGCCTGGACTTGCACATAAAAGATCTGGAGCATTATTTAAGATTATGTGGTCTTGTTGTACACATCCTAATTTGATGTTGTAGGACTAGTATTAGTATCTTTGCTGTAGACATAACTGCATTAATTAACTTAATTCCCTTGATTAAGCTTTTAGAAAAAGCTTAACCTGTCCACAGTTTGAAAGTTTAACATTAAATGATACAAATCTTCACAACAGATACAGCTAGGACTGCAAAATATCAGCAAAATAAGTTATTGCTGCTTTGTTGCTGAATATTTTCATGCTGCTATTGATTACAGTTGTTCCATATTTTCTTTTTCCTCCATTGAAAGTACATTGAAGAGGCTAAAAGTCTTATTTTCTTGCAGTAATTATGTACATGTCATTTAAAGTACAACTCATTTCCAGGTATTGCATTCCTGCACTCTTTTACAATTGGAATATGTTACACTAATAGATATTGGCATTGCAATTTAGATGTGATTGTTTGTGCAGCTTTATGTAAATCTGATAAATTCACAGAGGAGTGTGAATTGGACCCCTTTAATTATTTAGTCACAAACATTACATTCATGGAAAGAACTCTGTCAAAATCCCAAAAGTAATACATTTCTAATTTAAAGCATTTCAGTGCTTATGGCATTTAAATTGATGGATTTTTATCATTTCAAGATAAAAATGACTGAGTCTTAGAATATCGCTCATGTGTTTTAGCGTAGCTGTGAATTTGAATAGATTTGCTTTTTACTTAAAATCAAACGATGTTCAGGGACTGGAGTCTACTTTGACTCTGCAAACCCTCGCTTGCGAAATTGTCATGTTCTCACTGGGGATCCTTGGATTTACTTCTGTCACTTTGTCTTTTTGTTCATGTTTGGCTACGCTCACACACTGACACATGTGACACATTCAAATTGTGTTTGTTTTTCCATAATCAACTTTATTATGGCAGTCAATTCTCAAGTTTTCACCCCAAAATCTGATACATATCGTATAGTTTTCAAAGCATCTGCAGTCAGAACGGTCATGTCTCATTTTTGACGTGAGACAGGCATCATAATTCTGCACCAGAAGAAACCAGACATGGAAAACGGCTGAAGCAAGCATCCAATACCTTAATCCTTAGCTTTCTTTGTCTTATGATTTTGTTACAATACTGTCAACTCCCTTTGATTAGTAGTAAGAAGAACCACGCAAAAAAAATAAATAAATACATTTTAAAATGTAGCCTCAGATTAACTAGTGATCTGAGATGTTGAGATCAAAGATGTCCATTATCTCTGCCAATTAGAAGATGAATGGACATTTTTTATTAGTATCAGTCTTTGGTGGGTTACTGGGTATTTTTATTTGGTGTTGGAATATTTTACTATGTAGTTTAAAAAATGAAAGATAAGGTAAAGAAGAAATTATAAATCAAGTAGACATGGTAAACTTGGCCACCTCAAAAAATAATAGAACAGCATATCATGCACCTGTACGACGAGGACATTGGGTGACTTGTGCAAAAAAATATGTGAGTTGTTGGGTAAAATAATTCCTTAAAATGTGTGCTCTGTGTTACTGAATAACCAACAGAGTTTGCTTGTCTGGACTGTGTGTGTATTTATGTTGCAGCAGATATATTTCCTGCAATTTTTGTTGTCACAAAATCAGCAACCAAATATTTTATTGTGTAACTGGAATTGACTTAATGTAGTTTAAAAGCAAATAAATTTGTTACATTGAAGATGATGATGTTACCTCACTATATTTTTGTAATTATTTTCAGTCTTGGATATTTTCTAAAACATGCATGTGTATTTATTGAAAACTGGTTTAAAGCATGAATGCCAAGAATGCTTTGCTTCTAAACAGCTATTCTCTTTTATTTTTAGTTATTTAACTTTTATTTTACCAGGATAAAAACTCACTGAGATTAAAAATCTCTGTTTCAAAGGAGTCCGAGAAGCAGCAACAGATACAACACAGTTGTGTAGTTGCATGGATGAGGATGCGTCAGAGCTAAACAAAATTAAAAAATAAAAATTATCAAGCATAGCTGTAGAAAACTGCAGCTATTTTTTGTCCTTCTCTCTTTTAAACTCTATTCATTTCTTTTGTAGCCGACCACAATCATCGCTTGAATCTTTTCTACCTTGCCAATGATGTGATCCAAAACTGCAAAAGAAAGAACGCCATTGTGTTTCGTTCGGCGTTCTCCGATGTACTTCCCAATGCTGCCCTCCTCATCAAGTGAGTAGCTTCATTGTGTTTACTCGGCGCTTTGTTGCAGCTAAACCTGCGTATTGTTTCAGTAGTTTGGTCTTTGACAAAGAAAATGCATCAACCCTGGTATTTATTGAGACAATGTGTGTGTTTTTCTCTGTTAGAGATGGAAAAGTCCGCAAATCGGTTGAAAGGATCTTTTCCATTTGGGAGGAGAGGAATGTGTATCCCGAGGAAGTGATTGCACAGTTCAAAGCCAGCCTGCACAAAAAGGAAAAAGAGCGAGAAAAGCAGAAGGAAAAAGAGAAAGAAAAGCAGAAGGAAAAGGAGACCCCATCAAATAATGGTCAGCTTTTATTTTAAATCTTTAGTGTTGCTCAAATACAGATGATCCTAAGAGGTGCTTGAAAGGTTATAAACACTATTTGAATTCAGAAATCTTTATTTTCTTCGTTTTTCTATGTGGGGCATTACTTGCCATCCTGATTAAAAATGTGTTTGAACATTTAAAAAAATTCTAAATCAGTAAACTGGTTTCATTTAGTGATGTTGCTTAGCATAATAAAGAAAAGCATTTAGTTTGTTGATCCATATGGACTGAATCGGAATCTATTAGTTCAGATATTTCATAAATGGTAAAAAGGCCCAAATGTAACATAAATTCAGTCTTCATTAGAACTAAACTCAGTTTCAAAGCTGTTGTATGAAAACAAAAACCGTTTATACAGATATAAACAATGGATGGATAAAGTTTGAGGGGGGGGAAAAACTTTTTTTTGTGAACTACCTTTTATTTATTCGTAAAGTGTTTAGATTGTATTTTTCCTTGTAAGAATAATTTGCTTTAAAACAACAAATGTACTTCAGGATTTAACTTTTTTTTCTTCCTGTCACCTCTTTATGCAGAAAAATAAATGTATAGAGGTTCACAAATGTCCCAGCACCACTATTAATTAAAATGGTTTTATTTTTTTCTGTGTTTTAATGTTGTTTCTGTTCTTCAGCTCCCACCAGCACCAAAGCCGTCAGCACTAAAACGCCACCTAATAAAGCTGCGCTGAAGTCCAAGATTGTTGCAGAGTTTACAGTAAGCCTCCTGTCATTGTTGCTCTTTAGAAATAGTGCTACTAAAATTTGCCTAAAACAAAATTGACTTTTGTGTCCTTTCATCTTTGCTCTCTGGCTCTTTTCTAGCCCCACTCCCTTATCGAGCAGCTGTCGAGACACAAGCAAGCTGCTGCTGAAGAGCAGGTCAGAGAGAAGCAGCTTGAGACGCTCAGGGTGGATGTCCTCAACACCGAGGCCTTCAAAAGGCTTAAAGGTCGGGTGTTTCCCAGATAATTTCCCTAAAATCACAAACTTCCTTTTTCTAGTGTCATCCTCAGTCTGGAAAGTTGACATCATAAGGCTTTGAAGACATTAGTGTATTAACAACATGTGAAGATGATTTAAAAGTTTATCAATACGGTTGATCTCATTGTATTTAACCGCCAAACATATTCCAGACAGATGAAATTAGGGTTTTTTTTGTGACTCAACAAAAACTGTGAGGTAAAATCTTGCAGAAGAGACAGTATACCACTCTTTTAAAATTTTTGTATAATGGAAGACATAAGAAGGAAATACAGATACACCATAAGTTTGATACTCAGGGTTTCCCTCAGAAAACTTGCTAAGCCTGGTGCTCAGGGTGTTGGGGCAGTCATCCACCCGGCTGCCATGTTTTTTAGTTAAATTTTTAAAATTGCCAGGCTAATTGAAAATATCACTTGATTGTTATGAAGATTAAACACTAAACACCTACTACAAAGTCTTAACAAAAGCAATGATAAACAAAAACTAAAATAAATAAACAATGCTAAGCCTGGTGGCCCGCCAGGCTTATAAGACTCTGTGAGAAACCCTGGACACTATATTGGACAAAAATGAAGTGAAAGTACTCCAGTGAGAACTTTTGGGGTGGAAAAAATGGTTTTCTACGGAGGAGTGTGTGCATTCTTGTAGTCAGTTACAAACATGTTTAAGCAGTCAAAGTGTGAGACTGCAGTCAACTGTCAGCGTATGACATTGGAGTTTGATAACACTCAGAGGAGGAGCATAAACCGCACACACATATGCATTTTTTTTGAAAACCAGGCCTCATACGGTAGCAACTATCTTAATTGAAAATATTAATACTTCTGAATGCTAATAACTGTCTGAATAATGATAAAAACAAAACTATCTGGGGCATAGCAAGAGGTTTGGTCATCATGTTTTTCTAACATGATGATGTTAGAAAAATGTTAGATGACGTGTATTTTTGTTTCACGTCATCTGTTGTATAAAAACATGTATGCACTGTGTGATCAAGGCTCTTTTTGGGAAGCTGTTTGCACTTCATGGATGTGCAGTGAGTGAAACGGAGAGGAACCTTGTCCAACAAAACACACATTCAGATAAACTGGCAAGAGAAGTGGTTTTGTTATCTTATGTTCTCATAATAAACACAAGTTATTGTTTTTTTCAAGTGAGCACCTTTATGTAGCAACTTAGAAAAACTATATGATTATTTGTCATTACCTGTGAACATGGAAAAGCTTTACTATGAGAGCAAGTGGATGGAGCTTCCTGAATAATTATGAGCGTACAACAATCATAAATAATAATGCTGATGAAAACACAGATTTTCATCAGTTTCACAGAGAAATGAACTCCCTCAGAAGGAACCATTATCAATTGGGCATTTACATTTACAGCTAAGAATATCTGAGATTCTCATGTGCTTTTTTAAATTAATTTTATTTATTCAAAACAATAAACAGACCTACAGATGCATCCAAACACGAAATGCACAATTCTATCTTATCTTCTTCACATTTCTGTTGGTGACTTCCTGAGAATAAGAAACCATTGTACCGACATCCTGACCAGGAAAATGTTCATATGGAAAAACTTGGAGGTTCCTGTTAAACAATGTCCTCTTCCTTTGTAAAAACACTGCATATACATACATTCGCAAATATTTTAATTTCCCCTCTTATATATTTATATTTAACACATCTTCATTGAGAGCAAAGAGGAATCAATGAGGAAATTCTTTGTCTGTGGGCACAAGATTGTCAAAAGAAACAGATTCTGATTGTAGGTTGAGTCCCTCCAGAATTTTTAATTTAAAATTTTTTTTTTTTTCTTTATAAATATTTGCAGGGAATTTTGCAATATTTTTGCCATAATTCCCCCCACACACTCTCATGAGGGATAAACTACTTTGCTCAGTCTTTTGAGCTTATTATGTTTGACAGTACATTTGAGTTTTTGTAACTCACCATATTGATCCTAGACTGTAACTTGACATCAAGCAAGGCTTGGGTAGTAGAATGTAGTGCATGTACGAAATACTGCCACCCATAGGTGGGAGGTGATTTGAAACTTAAACCCAGTGTTTCTGACCATTTCTGTAGGACATTTGCAATAAACTCACAGTTTTGCATTAGTGCAAAAATAATTTTCTTCATCCTTTCTTAAAATATTTCATTCCTATTCAGCAGTTCAGTCTTAACAAAAATACATAAATTCATTCCATTTGAGATTTTTAAAAATGAAAATATCTTTATTCTGTTTTTTCAATTTCTCCCTTTTTAGACAAAGCAGGAGGAAATAATTTTGCTAAGGACTTTGAAGATGGCAGTCTGAAGCTGCAGGAGTTTGTCAGCTTCCTGGAAAAAGAGCTGAAAACTGGACCTCCCCTGCTGGAAGCATTGGGAAATGCAGATATATTCTATGAGATGCAATACAAGGAGGTCAAGATTGTGGCAAATGTAAGTGTGTTGTGTGTTTAAAATATAATGATAAAGATGCTTGTATTTGTATTTTTAAGCTGTTTTTAGAACTTTGGCAGATACATTTACATGCTAACCTTTGGGAAAGTATGACACAATTGCATTCAGATAAGAAAAAGTGCTTTTAACAAAATGAGAAAGCTTTTTCATAATATTCAAAATGTTTAAACGAGTCTTTGTTCATGAATGATTAGCTTAAACAGCTTTAACACAGTTACATGGAGTTAGAGGAGCAAAATTAAGTTTAATATAAGTGGGATTGGAGAGTATGCCTGACAAACATATCATGATGTAAGCATTTCATATCAGTCGATATTGATAATTATTTATTAGTTTTTTGCTTTAAATATCTTAAATACTGCCAAACTGGCAACGAGACTTTTCTGTTTCATCCACAGTTTTCACCTCACTCCATTGTTTATTTTTAAGCGGTTATGAAGCATAGTGGCAAAACCTTAAACAGCTGCTGCACAGGTTACTTAACAAGTTGTTGCTAGGTGACCACAAGTTACTCAAATAGCTGTTGCTAGGTAACCAGAGAGTGAGTGAGTTGGTTGATGCCACTCACCTTGCTTAGCTGGCCATGGGAGGTTTAATATTTAATATTTTAAATATTGAATATTCTGTCAGATGATTATCTATTGATATTGATCACGTGTCTGTCACAATATATATTATTATTTTACTATCCATTCATTTGTTGAATCCCCCTCTTCTCTTCAGGCATATAATGCCTTTGCCAACCGAGTAAACAGCCTCAAAAAGAAACTGGATTCTCTCAAGGCATCACTCTCCGGCCCTGAGGACTCACCCATCCCCTCTCCCTCTGAAGACGCTCCTTCACCCACTGGCTCCGACTCACCCTTTCTGGAAATGGAGGCGGCCAGGGCCAAGGTGGATCCGGAGCTGGACGGCAAGGCCATGGATGAAGGAGAGCTCCAAAATGACAACAGAGACATGGAAGACATGGACATGTCAGATGAGGAGGCATGCGCTGGTGCTGCACAGGGTGAGTTGTGTCATAGGTGCACTATTCTCAATTAAACAATTCTCAAATTATTGTGCAGAAGTCAAGGAGTCGTATTTTTTAAGTGCTTCAGCTCAATAAGTATATGCTCGACAATAAGTAAATAGAAGAAGTTGTTGAAAACGAAGCCTGAAAAAATAAAATTTTTCAAAGCATAAAGTTCTTCTACACTGCAGCATTGTATTAAGTTGGGACACTTTTACTTATTTATCTTTACTCTGCCAGATGGTAAGTCAGACCAGCCATCCGCAGCTGTTTCCAAGACAAAGTCGGACGCAGTGTCAAAACCTCCAAGCACGCCAACAAAACCACCCAAGCCCAGCCCTTCTGCTGTTACCACGTCAACCCCAGTGACTCCGACGTCTGCTAAAACTATGACAACCCCAACCACGCCCCTGGGAGTGAACCTGGCCAAAGTGGACCTGGGGAAGATCAGCTCTATTCTCAGCTCGCTCACGTCTGCCATGAAGAACACAGGTGGGTTTGGAATTGGTCATGGTCTCTATGATTAGAGAAAAACTAAATTAACGGTTGATAACTGAGAAATGTTCTTCATATATTTAGCTAATTTGCAGGTTTTTAGGGGTGATGATTTTCCTGCTTTTAATTAGCTAAGCATACTAACTGACTGCCTGGACATGCAGAGCTGCTGGCCGGTTACAAGAACACTTCTCACCGTCTTCCTTATGACGCCACCATGTGTTAAAATCTAATAGTTAGCTATTCTTAGCTAAAAATGTACAATAAAAATCCTAGAAGAGTTGTGGATGTACATTCACTGGCCACTTTATTAGGTTTGAAACAATTATCCAGTGATTTTAATCCTGCAAATAATTCAGGAATTACAAGATTATCGACATTTATGCTTTAAAGCTAAAGTCTAAGGTTTCACTTTTGCTAATGTGTGTTAAAGGAAAAACTTATGATTTACGTACTAAAACAGTACATAGTTTTATCATAAATAGCGAATAATCAAATGTTGGTATTTGATCACAAATCAGAGCCAGTCTAATGAATTTTGACCTTTGAATAATTTTAATTTAGCGTGTGGTTATTGTCACAGTTACTTATGTGGTTGTTAAAAGTTCATCTTTGGTCTCCCTTGCTACTATACTACCACCGCAGTTCACCAGGACATCAACAACCAGAAACTGTGAATTTTAATACTAATGTTCATCCAGTTTACAGGATTTCTAATTTTGAGACAAATCTGTGATGATTGTATTTTCAGCATTTCTGAAAACATTTTTTTTTTTAATATATATATACAGTCAGTCATGTGGAGAGTAAATTATTTTTTACTAACAACTCCCTCATGTTTGAAAATGTCTGCCTTCTCTAGTATCCTTCTCTAAAGGATATTGGACGTGATTAGACATTATTTAATCAATGTCAGCTCATCACATTTTACAAAACAAATTAACCCAATTTTATTCTGGTATTTTATTTTTCTTCTGTCTGAAGACAGGGCATTGGGAGCTTTTAATCTGCTTCCCAAAGCAGTGTCTGGCTGCACTATACATTAGTAACAGTAGAAAATTATGTCATATCTGTCCCTGGAAAGTTTGAAAATGCTTGAAAAGTGCTTGAATTGTACCGTGGGGAAAAGTGTATGAGCCCTCGGACCATTAAAAAATGGATAACTGCCCGCTTTGCTTTATATTTACTGTGGTTTTGATTTGTCTGTTTTGTCCCTGCCGTTTTCCTAGCACCTACTCAGTCTCCTCGGCCGTCTCCTGGGACCCCCACCACCCCCACTGCCCAATCAGCGGCCTCCAAAGGGACACCGCCAAGTCCTGCTTTGGCCAGCATCCTGTCACGTGTTGACATCACCCCTGAAGGGATACTAAACGCTCTGTCTAAAACCAACACACCAGGTTGCACACACTTTTCTCTTTAATTTAATTAGTAATGAATATTATTACTCAGTTTATGTCACTTCTTTTTTTATTTTAATCATCTCAAAACAGGTTTGTCATCTCTCCTTCAAAGTGTGACTAATACCTCCACCGCTCCCTCCAACCGAACCTCCCCAGACTCATCCAGTGTCAAAACCCCGATAACCCCAACCACCCCGAAGACGAAAACCCCTCTGGGGAACAGTCTCAAACAAGACGAACCTGGAAGAGCCAGAGACTGGGAGAAGGAGCGCCAGCTTTCTCCTCCACCTCCTCCACCCCCTCCTCGTACCTCAGCTCCTTCTTCCTCTCCCCCCAGCCTAGAGTCGAAGATCAACAGTTTCCTGCAGGGTAATCCAGGCTTCAGCCTGGCGCTGGGCGACGCAAGCCCCGATGGCGTCGACGGCACCCCAGTGAGGGACGAGGCAGCAGGCACGCCGACGCAGGACGAGATCATGGACACACCTGGAGGCGTGCCAGAATCTCTAGGCTCCTCTGGGAGCCATAACCTCTCACCCACAGCCTACCGCAATGATCCCTGGGATGCTGCAGTCACCCCGACCGGAAGCAGCAACAATGGAGACTTTCTTGGCTCCTCCTCTTCAAGATTCGGTGCAGGAAAAAGGAGCGGCATGAAGCTAAACGACGAAGGCATGATGAGGAAGCATTTGTCGTCTTCTCCTGGCGGTGACTTGAAGGGTCGGAACAGCAGAGCCTTGGCAGACCGGAGACTCTCTGCTGGCTCTCGAAAGGCGAGCACCGGTTCCGACGATGCGGGTCTGGGTGGAAAAAAGGACAATGGGAAAGAGATGCTAGCAGACGCAAAGGAAGGTCAGTACCATCGCATCGAGACACTGGTGTCACCCCACACCGAAGGAGCACCAATCCAAACTCTGGGGTATTCAAACCGACCATCAGCCGGAGAGCGCATCAAGACAGTTGAGAGCATCCGTGTGATTGGTCGAGGCTCTCGGCGAGGGGGAGGAGCTGGGAGTCGGCCAGGGGCTTCGATGTGGTACGAAGAGGAAGAATACTTGGAGGGTCAGCCTCCATCACCCCAAGTTTTACCCCCTCCTCTCAACATGGGTCAGGGAGGCGCTGAAGACATGAACCCCTCCATGCTCCCTCCTCCTCTTCCTCTTCCACCACACCACATCCCACATCTTCACCCTCCTCCATCTCTTCCTCTCCCTCCTCCTCAGCCTCCGTTCCCAATGCCGTACCACCCTGAAAACATGCAGACTCCTCCTCCATCGATGCTCCAACCTCATCTTCATCCCTCCGCCTCCTTTTTCTCCACTGTTCCTCCAATCCCTCGGCTGCCTCCACCTCCTTCCATGCACCGCCTCTCGCCTCCGCCTCACCCTTCTTTGCCCCACTCCGTTATGGTGGGGGGGATCCTGGTCCCTGTGGACCACAGCTTGCCTCTTCCTCCATCACTAAGAGCCAAAGGTGCAGAGCACGGCAGAATGGGGCCCAGAGGAAGGAAGGTGACCCCTCCACCACTCATGTCATCGTTGCTAGGCGACCCCCCTAAACTACCCCGTCCCGGCACAGTTAAAGAGCCTTTAATCCCTCGCCATACTCCCCCTCTCCACCGTCCAGGTGCTCCTGGCGTTCCTCCGCCTTTACTCGGCAGAGTGAAGGAGCCTTTGATTTTACCTCACCCCTCCCCAACATCCTCCACGCCCTCTCCCTCCACGCCCAATTCTCCCGCAGGAGACTCCTCTCTCTCCAAACCCCCACCCAGCCCTCCAGCTGCGCCCCACAACCCAGGCTCCAACCCCGTCCCCCTCCTCAACTTACCCACGTCCAGACCCCCGATCCTCGCCACTCCCATGCAGCAGAGACCCCAGATGCGAGGCCGCAGCCTATCTCAAGACCACCCCAGGGGCGGGTTTCATGGAGGGAAGCGAGCCGGACCGCCATTCGGCGGCGGTCCCTTCCATGCGCAGAAGAGGCCTTACCTTCCCCCACGCTACTGAAGCGGTCGACTATGACAAGCTGAATGAGAAGAGCAAGCCACACGTCTAACAGTGCAGTGTGTGTTAGCCCTGCTGGTATGAGCCCAGATATCTTTACTCTGTTACTTAGCTCGAAGGAAACCTACCTTAGGTTGTGTGTAAATAGCTGGTCAAGTCTTGATGCTTTGGCTTTAGAGGCCACTCACTTTACCCTGTACTCAGAGGTCGTCAGTGACATAGTGCAGAGTGTTGTATAACCTGCTTTCTTCCATTTCTCCGCACATTAGATGCTTTACCTTGAATGGCATAACTACAAGAATAAAACAGATAGTTCCAGCAGAAATTAAACAATACTTTTCTTTCTCTGTGATTCTGGGGTTACTTCACCTGAGATGTCAGAAGAAAGACACAAGAGGAGCCTAAAATTAATAACATAGCATTTTAAGATGTCTGTGCATTACCTCACTTATGCTCACACAAAGATTACCTCTCTTACCAGCCAACTTGGTTTGAAGCTTAGCATAAAGATGAGGATAAAATCTCTCTGAAGATGAAGAAAATTATTCCCAAATGTATAGAAGAAAATAAGCTATTTAGAGCATTTACTCTTATGCAGACTTGTTGCTTGGCACTGTTATAACTCTACGCTGAGCCAAATGAATACCTCAATATATCTGGCTTCATTTAAAAAGAAGAACAAGTTCTCAGTCTTTCAGTGGGATTTATCACATTTTCTAAAATGTTTAGACATTTTCCCCGGAAATGAAAGCAAACCGATCCCAAACTAATCTCCTCTTAGAAATACAAGAGTGTACAGCATCCTCTACACTTAGCAGCACCTCTGATAAAGATGTGTAGAAATCTTAACTGTTATGTTACTGTAGCTGCGAAAACTCACTGAAATTTGAAGAAAAATTACCTGTATGTCAGCAAATATACTTATATTTTGCTTTTTAATCCATGGCTTTAAGTTTCCTTGAGCTACAATCATTATTTGACACTCTTCAAAATGGGGAACACAAGAGAACATTGTATGTAAGCTCTTACCTGCAGTCGGAAAAATAATTGTAACTTTTAAAACTGGAATGGTGAAAAGGACCCAAGCCAGTCTTGCCAGCATACCCAGTAAAGAGCATGGTAAGGGAGATAGCTTGCTGTTTGGAACCTGCAGCAATAATGTCATGGTATCTCAATGACACTATTGGAGATACCAATAGTGTCAAGGCAACTCATTTCAAGGCTTTCTACACATCTTAAGCAGCAGTACCAATAATTGTGGTGAGAGCTGTACGCTGAGAATTTGAAAGTTGTTTTCATTTGATGTGGCGTTTGTTGTCGCAGGTGAATTTAATGCTTGTTCTGATTTCCAGAGTACCTACTGTAAATATTCTTCTTCTCTTGCTAAACCTTTTTGCATCTCTCTATTCCTCCCTACTGTACATTTCTAAACTTGTAAATATAAAGAGTGACTGAGTTGATATACCTTTTTTTTTTTTTTCTTCAAACTTTTATTTCTAAAAATGTCTCAAGTGATTGTTTTATTTCCCGTCTTCACTGTGATCAAGGCCTTTGGATAAGCTTTAACCTTGAATTTTTTTTTCCTGCTATGTTTT
The DNA here is from genome assembly GCA_903066815.1 of Brachyrhaphis roseni. Classification (NCBI taxonomy): domain Eukaryota; kingdom Metazoa; phylum Chordata; class Actinopteri; order Cyprinodontiformes; family Poeciliidae; genus Brachyrhaphis; species Brachyrhaphis roseni. The sequence continues at coordinate 12,698 of CAEFZY010056673.1, forward strand.
GCATAACTTTCTTGCCCTCTCCTTTTGAAATCACTGCTCTGAAGAAGTGTTGGGATAATTTAGCATTTTTTTTCACAGACATAACGTGTGTTCTGTTTAAGTTTCATTTATGAACACTGAATAGCAGAAAGGGATGGGGACGGTAGTTTTTACTTGAATAAAATCAAGAGTTTAAATTGAAAAGGGGGGGGAGGTATTTTTAATTGGTTGCAACCTATTCCTTGAATTAAATCATTTTATCTGTTGGGCTGTATTTCCTCCCACTTTTCAGGAAGCGCTGCTTTGTATAAAGTGCATACAGATGCATGCAACATTTTGGGCAGCCCAGGAAAAAATATTTAAAAAGATTTTTTTTAATGAATGCATCTTTTTGTAGCCTAATCCTATACTGTCAATTTAATCAAAAAAATCTAAATTTAATTTGAGTACATTTATTCAGTATAACATCTAACATTTTTAAACTATTTTCACAAGAGAATATGCGAACAATAAAGGGGCACACATACTTGTAACCATGCTGTCAATACTTTCTAATGGGACAGAGATTCATGTTAACATTTCAAAAACAATGGAGTTTATGGATCTTACCCATTCCTCTATCCTGCATGTTTTAGTGTTTTCCCAGGTTCAACACACCAGGATCAAATGTTCATTATCAGGCCTCAGCAGAACTTTGTGGAGATAGTTTAAAACTGTCTCACGATCCACCATCATCTGATCTAAACACATGGTTCTGTTAAAGTTCTGGTGGAGTTTAGCTGAAACCATGTTTGGCTATGACTGAAAAAGGCCTCTCTAATGGTTGCTATGGTTATTTGGTTGCCATGGTTATTTGGACCCCAAAATGGTAGTTCTCTTACAGTGAGCTTTGGGGTTACTAGTCTTTTATCTCTGGTACCATCCAGCTTGCCGTACAAGACAAATATGGATCCAAGTCCAGCTGCTAAAACAAAGGAACCCCCTGCGTCTTATTTATGCCCCAAAATACAGAAACATATGGTATTGAATTCATTTACACTCTGATTTAGTAAAAAGTGTAAAGAACAAATAAAGTGCTTCAGTTAGATTTAATTAAAAATAGTTATTGGGTATACCAGCATTTTGGCAAAAGTGAGTTTATCCATTAAAAGAACAACTGCTTAAACATCTCAAAGAATAACTTTTAAAAAAAAAAAAAAAGGCTGTTATTCTTAATGTTTCAGTATAAGATTATGCTACATAAGTAAAAGCTGGATTTTTTTGTTTGTTTTTTTTTAAGCTTTTTGCTCTTTAATTTTTTGCACCTCTCCAGGATATACATTTGCAAAGAATTTTCTGGTTATCAGTATAAAAGTGGAGTTGGGGATGGGAAGGAAGAAATGTTTGAAACGATCAGCATCTAAACATTTTCATTTCATTTTCCTGCTTCAAGCTCCTGTGCTTTTTTCCCCAGAGCTTTTCTGCACCTCAGCTCAACTTAGAAAGCTAGGGGGGCAGGGGATCAGGAATTGTTTCCAAGATGTGATCATTCTTTCGACCACCTAAAAGGTGCAGATTGTTTTCCTCCAAGCCTCCTAACTCCTTTGTCAAATCTGTTTTTTCCTCTGTTTGCAGATTAAGTTTAAATAATGCTTCACATTCTGCATGGCGTTGGTTATAATCAAGTTTTAAAATGTATCTAAGTGTTATCACAGTTTCCACGATGCCTGTCTTGTCACCTCTGCAGTTAGCGCTAGCGATGAAGGTAGTTTGCAGTGATTACACTACATGGAGAGTTATTAGCGAGGTTATTTCTTAAACATCTGCAAGCAAACACCAAACATGTTGAACTTTTTCTTTTTTGTGTTTGTAAATGTATTTTTCTTTCACAACAAGAAATATTGATTTGAAAAGTTGAGTTTGAAAATGACTGAAGATGTACCGAAGCTGATGGTCTGTATATATTTGACACGTTTCACTGCTGTTCTCATCAATGATGCTATATCACTGGTCTTTGAGTGTCCAGTCCTTTCTCTTGTGATGAACATGCACACATCCTGCAGCAGCTGTTAACGAGAATACAAGTCTATCTCTCAAGGAAAACAGGCACTTTTAATAGAAGATTATAGCCGTAAGATCTAGCAAATCTGTCCCTATTTGAAGTCCAATTGTAATGGTTTCACTTAATATGTCGGCACATTTTGCTGGACAAGTGTAGCAACTGTTTTATTTTCATAAGCTCTTATTACTTTTATTTCATCTGCCATGCAGTTTCCTGTTTAAAAACATAAGTATGATATCCAAAACGATTTTTACCTTTAGTTGCCCCAAAGTTTGCCAATTTACAGTCACAAACCCTGCATTACCTATTGCAATGTTTTATGACCCAGAATTTTACTCCTTTTCAAAACACCATCAACCTAATGTTAAGCAGTAAACTTTTTTATCTCCAAATCTATTGTTGGCAATTATCTATAGTTAAAATGTCACATTTTAATCTACTTTTTTTTGGCATTTGTAAGCATGGATTTTTAATTATTTTGAATTTCCGGCTGGAAGCTCATGAAGATGCTGAACACATTCATTACCCCTATTGAGTTAGACTGTAGTAAATGACTTAGTATGTCAGTGGATTAATGATGGGAATTGTTAGACACCGAAAAAATGCCAAATATATGATATGCTGAAAGGTGTGTTAATATCACGATCGACTCTGCTCTTATAATGCCCTAGCGCCCTCCTGTGGCAGATTGGTGGTGCTCCATCTTGAAGCTTCATCTCGATCAGTAAGGTTTCAATGGGATCAATCAAAATGTTAAATTCAAAGTACAGTATCTACAATTATTGAAATTAGTTTTTCAGTTCAGAAGAGCATTGTATTTCAGTGCGTCTGTAAATAAGATCGCTGCTCGCACATTCTCGAAATTAAATATTAAATGTGATACTTTTTGTAACTGAAGGATTAAAATGTGTTGCGAATGTCTGATTACTGAAGGAATGCTTACGTTAAGGGGGAAATGTTTGAAAAGTCTATCTGGCTGTTCACTAGATGAATAAATGTATTTAAAACTAGGGAAGGCACAAAAACTGCCCCTTTTCACCTTATTTATCGCCCGTATGCAACAGAATCTCTACTGCGAAATCTGATAACTTCAATTTGAACTACTAATTATTCGTTTTTCAGTGTATCGCGCCCCGCATCCTTCCTTCCTTTTTCTCTGTCCATTTGGCGCATCTCTTGAGTGTAAGCGCGCTCTGGCTTTTAGCCGCGAACGCGCACGCTGCTTCCGAATCTGCGTCACCGAGTCTGACCTCAACGAACGTCACCGCTACTTTCGTGTTTCCTGTGTTATGGCCGCTTGCATAGGGAGAAAGAGAAATGAGGCATGTTTGTAAATAAACTTTTGGGCAGGTGCGTTCAGGATGGCGGTGACGCAGCTGCTTAAGCTGCTCGTGAGTAGATCGACACTCCACGCACGAAGGAAGTACAGCAAGGTGCGGAAACTTGTTGTGGCAACTGGAAGCTAACTGATGCTAACGTTAGCATACAGGGCAGTGTGTTTACTGTGTGTCGTCATGTCATGAGCTGAAGCTGATGTCCATTTAATGTGTGTAAACGAATTCTGTTTTGTACACTTATTATCAAGTGTAATTACGCATTTAAACCTTTTATTATTGACTAAGCGGGTTGCTTTAGCTGATAATTATATTTAATTAAATGTCCTTTGGGGAAAAAGAGCAGTTTAATAGGTATATGTTTGATGTAACCAAATTTTGTTTTGTTAATATTCCCCTGTTTTCAGCTACCCCAAAGTTAAAACCATACCATGTGTCAATATTGTCATTATTTACTAAATGTTTGTATAATTCTTAGATTTTTCTGGGATTGTGGGTTTTCTCATTTAGCTACATTCCCCAGCAGAATATTTTCATTTCCAATAATTAGCATTAGGATTTACATTAGTTAACAATATTAAGCAGCAAGATAACTCTCACCTCAGATTTAGTGTTACCAGCAGGAAAATTGGGCTTCATAAGGATGAGACTAATTACTAAAGTAGGTCAGAGCATCTCCAAAACTGCAGCTGTTCTGGGGTGATCAAGTCTGCAGTGGTCAATATTAATCAAAAGCGACCCAAGAAAGGAGCGTTTTTAAACCACCATCTGTTAAAATCCCACAGATGACTTATTCTATTTCAGATTGCTGTAGAAGTTAATGCTGGATCTTACAGAAAGGTGGCAGAATACACAGTTCTTTGCTGTTTTGCACATGGATCTGCAAAGTCAGGGCGCCCATACTGTTCATAATGTTATGCCAGTACTAGTTATTACAATGATGCAGCACTATGTTTTTCAGCTTGGCATTCTATGCTTGAGATAATTTCTTGAGGTCAACATTTTCATGTTTATTATAATGTTTTTCTTTTAGGATTTGAATTTTGGCACAACAGTTTTGCATTTGTAAACCTAAAGGATCTGACTGAAGCTGTAGCTTTTTTTATGGTACTTGGGACATTTCATGTGTCTGATCCATTGTGCTTAGATCTGCTCTGCCATGCAAACGGTGTCTAAAGGAGGCTTCAAGTGGATGGTTACTATTAATAAATCAGCACACAGAGACTGACTGACTATCCTCTGAGGTCTGCCTGAATGTGTTTAAATGATAAATGGACCCAGCCTCACTTTTACTGTCAGCATAGCCACAGAAATGCTTTTCGTCTTGCAGATATGTCTGTCTTTGGTTTACTTACTCGATGCCAAATGACAAATATCTGCCAAATGTATCAGGCAGACAATGTATTGACATTCTTTTTATCTACAAATAAAAGTAATTACCATTGTCAGTTACTTATATTGATAATAGTTATAGCTTAAGGCCAGACATTAAAGCTGTTAATGGAATGGAGTTATGCATTTGTTGCAAAGAGAGTGTGCCTTTAATGTCCCACAACTACATTCAAGTTTTCTAGCTGGACTAATGCAAATGGTGATGCTGCTGAAATAGCCACCAGTACTTTTTCAATAGTCAGTTCAAAAATACCTTATTAGTCCCAAAGGGAAATTAAATGTTGTTTTAACTCATATTATTGAAATTTCTTCAAAGAGTAGTAGATGCTGAAGGCAGGAAGGATCTCCTGTAGGAGTCAGTATTTTTCACTTCTGAAAAAGCCTCTGGCTGAAGACAGTCTGTTGTTGTAAAGCAGTTTCATGAAGAGGATGCACCGGGTTGTCCGTAATGTTCATTTTATAAAGAAATCTAATTTGTACAATATTCTCCAGATGTTCTAGAGGAGTCTAGAACAGATTTGCAGAAGATCTGCAGCATTTTGCTCCAGACACTGAGAAACTTCCTCAAGAAATACAGCTTGCTCTATCCTTTCTGGTAGATGCTTCTCTTTTGAATCTCTTGTTCAGTCTGTTGTCCAGCTGGACATTGAGGTATTTATATTCCTCAACCACTTCTACTTTTTCCCCCATGATGGAAATAGAGTTTGCACCAACCCTGTTTCTCTTGAAATCTACAACCATCTTTGTTCACATTAGAGATGAGTAGATTGTTTCCACACCATGACAGTCCACCAGATCTCTGTACTCCGCTTCTTGTCCATTTCTGATACATCTGATGACTGCAGAGTAATCGGAGTGATTCTGCAGATGACAGGACTCTGTTTCGTCCTGGAAGTCTGAGTCTAAACTGTGAGAGTCCTTTCCTTGTAGTGCTCCAGTGCTGCTGGTCACCAGCCTAGACACATAGTCCTTCAACATGATTGTTGAGGTCTCCACTTGTCTTCTGGAGTTTCTGACGAAGCAAATCAGGCTGTATTGTTTTAAAAGCATTTGAGAAATCTAACATGATTTTGCTTAAAACATGAGTTTTTTCTAGTTCACTGTCATTCACTCCAGTTTCTGAAATTGTTCTGGATATTTTCCTCTGCACATCTTTTTTTAAATTTACATTCCTGGATCTTGTAGCTTGCTTGAACAACATACGTTTTGAGTACAGAGTTCCTACACAGTCTGGATGAGTGTGTAAATTCATTTATGTTTTTTTCTAGCCTTAGAGCAATACAGGAAAAAAGATTATTATACTTAAAAACATTTCTTACTTCCATCCATCTTATTTTGTTCTGTCATTATTCCATTTATTTCTTTGTTCCTTCCTTCCTTCCTTCCTGTTATTCATCAGTTTTTTCCCCTTCTGCCCTCCAGTTATTTCTTTCTGTCATTTTGTAGTTCCTTTGTTCATTCCTTCTTCTTTTTACTATTCTCAATGTTTCCTCCTTAATTCTGTCCTTTTGTGATTTCATTCCGTCTTTTGGTTATTTCTGTCTTCCATTCTGTCCCTCCTCCATTTGTTTCTTTATGAATTATCTTCTGTTTTTTCTTTCTTTCTGTCTCTCACTTCCATTCCTCTTTAGGTTGATTATTTTTCCCTTCCTTTTTTAACCATTCTTCCCTTTTGTTCCTTTACCACTTTCATTCCTTTTTACATTTGATGGATGTCCAATGTTTCAAACCTCTGGAAATATCTGCCAAATATTTAGAACATTCTTTTGTATATTTAAGAAAATGGATTAAAGTAATGAAAGTTCCAGAAATTCGATTCTAGAACCTTGAAATAAAAAATGTGTTGCATCCCTGTGATGGCCTTACCTTATTGGTTAGATATAAAGCTTGAATTTCACATTTTTGCCACTAGAGGAAGCCTGAGAACCACCACATGTATGAAAACCACAGTTTTGAGTCATCATCATGACTGGATGTTCATTTTATTTGGCAGGGAGTAACAAATGAAATAACATAACTTATTATTCTCCAAACCTTTGACCCTTATAAAATACTCAGTTAAGAGGTGAACAGTAATTTTAACATATCGTCACCTTCCTACTGCAGTGGTAAGCGATTTTGGCAAAACAATTACCACCACTTTTGTTCCAAAATATGCTTTAAGCACAAAAAAAGTCACTTTTGGCAAAAAAATGTGACTTAGGCCATTATTTTAGAAAGATGAAAATATGGGTTCCTGCTACGAAAAGATTGCTTTAGGATAAGATTTACAACTGAAATGATGAAATGCTATTAATTTTAATGACTGTTACTCATTCCCTGACTTTAGTCATGTTTCACATTGTGCCTGCTTACTCTTTTTAATATTTCCATTTTTTCCTCTGCAGCTCCAGTTGTCTCCAGCCCTGTCTGAGCGCCTGCGAGTTTTTGAGTCTCTCAAGGAACAAAGAGACAACAACAGGAGACGTGAAGTTAGAGAAAGCCCTCTCTCCGTCCGCCTAACTAATGGACAGATGGTGAAGGGAACAGCTGGAGTAACCACACCGCATTATGTTGCGCAGAGTCTGAGGTAAAGGCACAAGAGAGGCAGAAATGTTTTTAGGTGTTGCATGATTGCAGGTGTAAATCCATGTTTTATTTTCAGGGTGAAAGGAGCCCTGGTGTGCAAAGTGAATGGGGAGCTGTGGGAGCTGGGACGACCTCTAGAGGCAGACTGTGAACTGCAGCTTCTGGGGTTTGACTCTGCTGAAGGGAAACAGGTATGCACGACAGAGTACTAGGGACAGACAAAGAGTAGAGTCGATTCTACCACAATAAAGCCATTATACTGGTAGAACCAGTATTTCTTTACAAAATTACTAGAAAAAAGTCATTTTAATGAGAGCAAAGCTTTGATAAAACATGACTAGTTCAGTCCGTGTGGTTCATTCTTTGAAACAGTCATTTCAAAATCTTCCTACTGATAATAATTTGATGCTGATGCTTAAAGATTAAATATATTCTATTTGTAAAACTGATACCAAACTTCACAAGATTATTTTTTGTGTTGGACTGTAAAATTTCTACTTTATTCTCCTAAGATTACAACTTTACTCTCTTAATATTATGACTTTTTTCTGGAAATGTTATGAATCTATCCTTTTATTGTTACGACTTTTTTGCTCGTATTGCCAATTTATTCTTGTAACACTGACTTTATTCCCATGATATTCTAACTTTATTCTCATATTATTTCATACATTTTTCTTAACCTTTTTTACTGATTGATTTGGTTTCACAGAAGGTATTTTTTTTCTGTGAACTCTGAACTCCTTACAAGTAAGGGAAAAAAAATCTGATATTGCTGTGTATGTAAACTTTTTTTTTTTTATCTGAACCTTATGGACACCTTAAGGGTCTTTGAGCCGAATAAACTCGGTAACTAATTTACAGGCAGCATGGAGGACAGGAGCGTGTGTCCTTGGTGGTGTGTTGGAGGGGGTGTTTGGTGCAGAGGTGTGCAGGGAAGGAGCGTCGGAGCTCGGACTTTTTTGTGACCATATCCCAAGCAGCAGGTGAGACTTGTCCTTCGTAAACATGAGCTTTTTTTTTTCAGTTTCAGTCACTGAGCTCGCCAAGTTGGAAGATATTTTTAGTTTCATTTTCTGGGAAGCACGTTATGCTGTGGTTTTTCTTATTTGTGCATTACGTCTATTTTATTTGTATTTGCTGTAATGTTGGATATGTCATTACGCACTCAGCATTCTTGTGTAGTCTTGAAAACTTTGGAAAGTTATGAAATCTGAATTGATAATTTTCCAAGTCTGCATAAATATGGAAAAAAATAAAATGTATGGGGGGAAAAAGTTTTAATTTCTAAACTGTAATTCTATTATCTTGAAGGTAAAAATATTATGGAAAACAGTTGATTTCTATGAAGAGGATAAACTTTTTGAGGGTTTTTTTTTTTTGTGCACCCCATCAAACCTTGACCTTTTATTAAATCTAATGCTCATTTTAGTTTCTTAGGCACTAACCAATAAATTTACGGGCCCTAAAAATCAGAAAAAGGATACTTTGCAGTTTTTTGTTTTTGCATATGTGAAATGAAGGTATTTCTGTTAGTAAACTTTGAGATGAAGGATATGTATTGAAGTCCTGTCTAGATTTTCTAGAGATTTCATGCAATCCCACTATATCTAGAGGCCAAAAAAGTGAAATGACCCTTTAGTTTCATGATTGTGTTTCATGATTTCTTTGAGAATAAAGATGGAGAAGCTGACCTAGATTAATATTCTAGTACTCAAGGTCAGAAAGTATTGAAAAAATCTAAAACAGTTTGGGAAAGTATGGAAGCTTTAAGTTTTAATTTGTTCATTTCTTCCTCAGTTCCTTGTCGCTGAGTGATGTGGAGGCAAAATGTAAGGAGGCTGCAGCCCTCAAACTTCCTTTAATCGGACTGGACCTGAACACAGCAGAGCTTCATGAACTGTTTCAGGTCAGTAATTATTGCTGTATGTCTCATAATGTTCTTATGCCAGACCTTATCATTTATGCTGCAATTAAATATGTTGTACATCAGGCACAAACAGTTAGATCCTGCCTTGTTTTAATTTATCCTCCTGCCATCTAACACTGTAAATCCTTTAAATAGTTGCACACAAACTGCAAAAAGGGATTTCTGCTGCATCTTAAAAAGTCCAAAACTTAATAATTAAAATTTTTAGACCCTGGAAAGTCCACATTACTAATCGATTGTTTCATACCGGAGCCTAAATTACATATAGATGCGTCTTAAATTCATAACTTTTTTCCATGTTTTGAGGAGTTGAGAGATGCAGCACTTCAAGCGGCTCTGTAGGAACTCTTTTACTGATTAATAGTTTTTTGCAGGTACACAACTACCTTTGATGTTTCTGCCTTGTCAGGGGAATCTGCAGTGGAAATTGTTGGGTATCTGATGAATTGCTGGTTACAAATTAAAGGAGTAGAGAAAGCAGTAATAGTAGTTCATTCAGTTTTTGGTTTAAAGAAAACTGTTGGAGTGCAATCACAGAAAAAGTTCAAATCACCAGGAGCCACTAAAGGCAACGGAAACTGACAAAAGTGCTTGATGGAGAATTCACAGGCTTGATTAAATTGATACAAACATGGTGTTTTGATAAACATCAGGTTTCAGCTCAGATGTAAGTCTGTAAATTTCCCTCCATGCACTTCTTTCATCAGGAAATGGAGACTTTTTTCCAGATTGTTTTGCACAGATTACAAACTAAAGCAAGAACAGAAACGCTTGAGGTCAGACATGTTGGAGCATCCGCATCAATCCAGTTTAATTAAATACTTTAAAACAACTTGTTATATTTAGTTTGGCTCTACTGTTATATGTTCCTGTGCTGAACAGCTAAAAGGAGGAATGCTTTTCATACTCAAGAAAACCAAATTTAATCAAGACTTAATAACTCAGGGAAAATATGGAAGCCTGCAGTAATATTTCATTTCTTAAACTATCCTTTTTTTAAGCACTGTCTTGTTATTGTCATGGTGATACTTAGTCTTGCAGCCTCATATTTATTTCTAGTAGTTTATTTCTGAGTTTAATAACTTTGACACTTGTTTTATTATGCATCTGTGTTTTTTAATAGTGCTGTGTGTGTTATAGGACAGTAAACTACGGACGCAGCTTGTTGAGGAGCAGATTAACGGCCCCACAGTCACAGTCTACAGGCATGTGTTTATATTGACTTGCTTTCTATTTGTTTATGTTGTAACAACAAAAATGAGACCTGCTGTTATCCTGTGTGTGATTCAGATGTGGGGACAGGTTAGCGGTGTGTGACGGGCCTCTCCTCCCACACACAGGTTTCCTCAAGGTCTTTAAGGTGCTGCAGGTGCGTGGCTGTTTCTGTCTTTTGCTTGTTTTCTTGGTTTTTCTTTGCTCAGCTTCTCTGTAATTTCATGCATTTGCCTAGATAGTCTCTAGAAAGCCAAACACTTTTTTTCCTTTATAGCTCTGATCTTTTCTTTATGCTTCAAACAAGATGATTGAGAATTTTTGATCACTCTATAACCACGTCCTACTCTCATGTGGCTTTTTTCCTGAATAAATCAGAATTTTTTCCTAATTTTTCCTGATCCGTGGCTCTGGTTCTGTGCTGGTCTGTCACTGGGCAGACTGGAATTCCACAACAGCATGAGGCTGGAAATATTGGTGACAGGATGTTGTGTTTGCCAGAGGCCGTATTCCTGTTCCAAGTGCTAACACAATGCTTTCCATCAGATAAATATCACATTCTTCCCTTTTTTTGCCAGCCTGTCACTTTCCTTTCCTCTGTTGCCATCTGTTTGTTCGCTCATTATTTTCTCTCATCCCAGCTGTCCTCCGTCACGCTGTCCAACCATACGGAGTCCAGCGGCTTAACGCGTCTGCTAGGTGTGGCGTTTCCAGGAGAGAAGGACAGGGAGGAGTGGGAGAGGGAGCAGGAAGAGGCGCGGAGGAGAGACCACCGGCGGATAGGAACAGTGAGATGAGAGATGCATTACAGAAGTGAAACTAAGTGGTAAAATCAGGCTTCCTCTCATCTTTAAATAGATTTTATGTTTGTGTTCAGGACCAGGAGTTGTTCTTCTTCAACGACGTGAGCCCAGGCAGCTGCTTCTTCCTGCCTAAAGGAGCCCACATCTACAACACACTCACTGACTTTATTAAGGTGCTCTACTTTTTATAAACATTTAAACTACTTATAGCCCCTTTATAACCAAATTGACTCATAATAATAATCATTTATTTCCAAAATCCAGGACTTTGGTCTCAAATGTAATAATCTAATCTAGATCCAAGGTGGTAGATTTTTAGTAAGTGGAGATAAAATATTACGAACTGTAAAATAATACATGTCAGTCAAAATGTCAAAGGGACACAAATTGCTTTATTTAGTTTTGAGACTTCAGGCTTAAAATACATCGCCTGGACAAATTTTATGCATTTTGCATAAACACAAACTAAGCAACAATAATTTCGCAAAAATGCAAAAAAGTCAGAAATTTTAAGTTATTACATAACCATGTTAACTTGTTTTTTTGTCATTTGTGCAGATATTACTTTTAAGCCATAATCATCTTATAAAGGTCTTTAAAACCTTAAATTTAATCTTTTGAAACTTGAAGAAAACCCAGAAATGCAGAAGGTTTACTGTTTTCTTAAAGTTAAATAAACTAAAGAAGTCTTGAAAGACTAGATCTCTGTACATAAAAACTTTTTACACATACATAGATTTGTAACATCTGGCTCAATATTCTGGCATGTATTATATAGCAAAAAACAAACTTTGATATGGAACAGAGCACATTGTCTGAAGAAATGTTTGTCCATCTCCAAGACGGATTTAGGTATTAATTTGTCTTCTAGAGACATTAGAAATTAGATCTGAAGCTGCAATAATACACAATAGCTGAGCTGCATATTTTAACTGCTAATAAAAATGACCCTTTAATCCAGTTTAGCTGAGCCCAAATACAAAACATGCCTTGGTGTGATTGCTGTAAAGTTGGATGAGAATCAGCAGCTGAAGGTTTTTCATTCGTTCCTCTTGGTAATGACTGTTTCTTCTGCGAACTGAATTCTCCCATTAATGTGCTCAGTTTATGACCCTGAAGATTTATGAGTGTGTGTCCGTGGTCAGGATGTTAGTCTTGGTTTAATCATGTCGCTGTTGTGACAGTTTGACCCACTCCTTCGCTCATTGTTGCACATATCCTTCCCTCTCCGACCTCTCACAGAGCGAGTACCGAAGGCGAGGCTTCACCGAGGTCGTGACCCCGACTCTTTACAGCACTGCTTTATGGGAGCGCTCAGGCCACTGGGAGCACTACAGTGAGAACATGTTCACCGTGACCTCGGAGGGCGCTCAGACCTTCGCTCTGAAGCCCATGAACTGTCCTGCACACTGGTAAACTCAAAAACACACAAATACATAACACACAGCACTCCTTCAGCGACAGACTGCTGCATCCTAAATGCACAAAGGAGCGTTACCGCAGATCCTTCCTCCCAGCAGCTCTCGGACTTTATAACCATCACTGCTTATTGTGATGTAAACACAATAAGTGTTCACATCCATGCTGCTGTTTGCTCATTTATGAATACTATTTCCGCTTTTATTCCTCATCTGTTTTTGTGCACAGTTATACAATGCACGATAGTTTGATCATTATATTAGTGTTTCATATCAGTTGATATTGATAATTATTGATTAGTTTTTTGTTTTAATTACCTGATTTACTTCCAAACTTGTGATGTGATGTAATATTATTTTTGTTGATGTTAATCTTGTTTTTTATATATTGCTTTTAACACTTTAAGAACTTTTTGTTGCTGCTTTTACACCTGAATTTCTGCTTTGTGGGACAGTAAAGGCTGTTTATATCATACTTATTTCTACATTTGGACGTTTCCATGGTAACCGACTCGGCTCTGTTGGGTTTAGTCTCATGTTTGAGCATCGGGTTCGCTCGTGGCGGGAGCTTCCTCTGCGCTGGGCCGACTTTGGCGCTCTGCATCGTAATGAGCTGTCTGGAGCTCTGGGAGGGCTGACACGCGTCCGGAGGTTCTGCCAGGACGACGCACACATTTTTTGCACACCGGAGCAGGTAGAACATGTATTTTTTAACCTATTTAAGCCACATTATATCTCTGGAGGTGCTTCAATTAAATTGAAACTGTAAAGGAGACACATGTGGCATGGTAATTAGATGGGCTGTACAAATAACTCCTGAGGCATTCCAGGAGGCCTCCTGCTGGTTGAATGTAACCCTTTGTTCCGTTCAAACATGATACCTCCACATGTGTGGCGCTGCAGCTGTACAGTCATCCTGATCTGCTGCATCCAGACCTGGATCTCTCCCATTATATCCGCTCTCCAGGTCTCTGGTTGCGCCCCGGCAATTCAGAGATCACATGATAATCACTAGCCTCTGAAATGCTAATTCAATCTTAGATGCACTCTTCCTACCTGGGTAGGAATTTAACCCTTTGAACTCCTCTGTCTTACCTCGGCTCTGTTGATTGTTGCATACTTCCTTGTCCTCTTGTTGCCCCCTCCCTCACACCACCATTTCGCTCTTCCTCTGCAGCTGGAACAGGAGATTGTGGCTTGTTTGGACTTTGTTCGGAGCGTCTATCAAGTGTTTGGGTTTTCCTTCCACTGCTTGCTGTCCACACGTCCTACTCCATGCCTGGGGGAGCCTGAACTGTGGAACCACGCTGAACAGGCAAGCACACACTTTCCCTAAAGAGGACCCTGATAGGGTGTTTCCACCAAACTGGTTCAAGTTCTTCACCAGTTCCTAACGCTGAGCCACGTCCTTGTTTTATTTTTAATGTTTTATGCAGCTAGTTTTTAATTTCTCCTCAGGATTGTGATTCAAGGATTCAGTTCACCAAACAGATCACATCATTAATCCCAGTTTTAATGCAAACAGATGCCCTAATATCAGCAACTTCACTTATTAATGGAATGTGATTCTAAAAGCACTGGAAAAAGCTAAACACAGCGCTTGGAGAAGGGTTTAAAACCCTTGTTGGAAATGGTTGTTTATAAATTCAGTGAACAGCAGCAGATGCAAGTTCAGCTTTGGTTCCTGAAATTCCTCAAATAAAGAAAAGGAAGATGGAAGGAGAGCTCATGTTATACCTGTGCTAACTCTTACCACTGGATCTGTTCTAACAACTTTATGGTTCTGAATTAGGCAGCTCACAACAATACCAACTTTAGAGTTTAAATGAGACCTATTATAGATAATTCACATTTTGCCTATTTTTTACTTCTTCCGTTTGGGTCTTTGCTGCTTCTAAGACCGAGATGTTTTTGGCAATACGTTAATATTTTTCACTGTCTGGAAAACAAGCAGTTTCAAAAACGATTGCTAAGAGACAAGCCATAGGCATTGCCCCGTTACCTAGCAACCCCAGCTTAACCCAGTCGTCATCTAGAAACCCAAACGGAGCTCCAGCACATTTGGTCAGCTGGTTTTACCGCTGCATGTTATGTGCAATGGCTACTGGAAAAAAGTGTTTTTTTGTAACTGACCAGATATAAACCACTTTATGAATTCTTGTTGATTGTGCAGGAGGCTCCGTTTCTGCTTTTTAGACATGTACAGTCATATAACTGCGCATCTGTTTGCAGCCATTTTCATGTGCGAGTGTAAACGTTAAATTAGGGGCCGTGGCCAGCAGCAGCTTATTTGGACTTAAGGTGACAAGAGGAACTAAAATGTAATGAACATGTTTTATATTGCCCAAAGAGCTTTCTTAATGTGTTCAAGGAATCATAAAACTTCCTGCTCAAGACATTTTGGCTCTCTGGTCTCCATGAGCCCATCTGCAGCTGCTGTGTTTCTTTCTTCTGGTCTCAAAAAAGAGCAAGAGCTCTCATCCATGGAAAACCCAATAACTAGTGCAGAACCAGTTTATAGCTGACATACATGTATGAATGTCCTCTACTGTCTTAAAGAGGAAATTTTGTTCATTGTAACTTAACACCAGTGTTATGAGCTCCCACAGTTCACACTCAGAGCCCAAAATGCTGATAATAATCTGAATTAATCATCTGCATGTTCTCCTGCGCCGCCTCATCTCCAGTCGTCTCGTGTGTTTGTGTCTGAGCAGCAGCTGGAAAAGAGTCTGCAGCAGTTTGCCGAACGTTGGGAGCTGAACCCCGGAGACGGAGCTTTCTACGGACCAAAGGTCAGCAGGGAGGGGCGGTGAGAAAGGTGCAAACATTTACTGATGGCAGCTACAGCTATTGATCCACTGATCAGGATCTTTCTTAGCCAATACAGATTTAAGAAGTATAACGGGTTGTGCAGTTTTGCAACTCAGAGGTGCATTGATGAAACATGCAAAAGCTTTCCAGACTCAATTAGAGAAAAAAACATCTAAATGGAAGATAACACTTTGCAGAAAGCATACACAGCACCTGAAATTAATCACTTTACTCCCAGTTAGGGTTAATTTCAGCTTTATTGAGTTCAGAACCAACTTTTACTTAGAAACCAATGTTTTTATCTGTAAGTAAACCCCTAAATCTTCAGGGTAAGAGCTTTGTGGGCTTTAAAACATATACATAGTTGCTCTTTTCTGCCAACTTTAACTGTCTGTGACAGATTTTAAAACAATTTTGCCTTAAGCTTTGTGTTACTGCTTTATTGTTATATTTGCTGTTCAGTGTGGAGCTGCCTTTCCCTTTACATCTCCACAGATTGGAGTTGTGCAGAGAAAGTGTGAGATCTAAATGATGCACGTCACAGCAGTAAAGTCTAAATTAAGATTTTTTTTTATTGGCTTCTGAGTTTTACGTATAAATTTAGAAATTGTTAAAATGGAATGTGCTCTGTTTTCTTTTGGGACTGTATTTATTTTTGGGCAACTGATGAACAAGTCGCAGGAGGATGTTGGCTTTAGGCAGACATGTCCAGGCTGAGAGCAGGAGGAAGGTCAGGTCATGTATGAGGTACATGCACACAGAGTCCTGTGCTTTTCTAACTCACATTCCTCACAGCTGTGAAGCTGGGCCACATTGGCCACAATTGGGTACTGCAGCTTCTCCCAGAAACCAGTTTATAACCAGTTCAGTCCACAAAAATGTGCTTGGGCTGCCGCTGGTGTCTAAGAGCTCTAAAATGAGATTTGTTGAAAAGCAGAAGTGAAGTCCAGACATTAAGAAACGGTCCCCTGTTTCATCTCAGATCGACATCCAGATTAAAGATGCAATTGGCCGACAACACCAGTGTGCCACAATCCAGCTCGACTTCCAGCTGCCCATCAGATTCAACCTTCAGTACGTCGGGTGAGTCGGTTCAGATCTGCTGCCTTTGGCCCTCGCTTTCTAAAACATTCCTACATCTGTGCTGGTTTAAACCTCCAGGGTTCTGCCATCTACTTGTCATTTTTCTAAACTCGCATTTTTGTGCGTAAAGTCTTGTAATGTCCAGGTTAAAATGACAGAAAAGCCTAATTTAGTCGTGAATAATTGGGTGTTGATTAAATTTTTTGTCACTAGAGAGAATACTGCTTCTGATCTCGCTTTGCTTCATGTTAATCTGCTTCCATCAAAGTGTTTTCAATCACTCAGCAAAGAGGAATCCTACTGCAGCACACATATTTGTCGTGATTTATTTTATTTTTTTGTGAGGAAAAAAAAAGAGCAAAAACATAAAAACTGCTAGATTTGTTGTGGTTGCTTCAGCAGATATTGACTCTTTTTTTAAAAAGAAATCCTTAAAATCGCCCTCCCCATTGATTTGCACTGTGACCTAATCATCATTTAACGTTCCTCAGACGAGATGGACAGCTGCACAGACCAGTGATGATCCACAGGGCTGTACTGGGGTCACTGGAGAGAATGATTGCTATCCTGGCTGAAAACTTTGGAGGCAAATGGTGAGATCATGATACCAAAACACGGCATTTACAGCTACTACTCATTATGTTAGCATATTCTAAAAAAGTTGATAGGTAATAGTGCCTCTATTTTATTTTGATGATTAGTGCTTAAATCTACATTTGTGACTTGGCCAACTGTAGATTTACAGGTTTTTATTTTGGGTTTCATTCACACCAGCCCTGTTTAATCCGCTTTAATCTAACTCTAGCTTGTTTACCTAGCCAGTTTGGTTTGTTTGCGTGTGAATACACAACTGAACTCTGATGCTGACCAAAAAAGCAAACTCTGGTTCGCCTACAAACCCAGGTCTCGGTTTGGTGGAAATGAACTCTGGTGCAGTTCGAATGCATATGTGAATGCCAGATGCACCAGAGAGCTATTTAAAAGCCATAGCACAGGGCATTGTGGGTAAATGCAACCAAAACAATTGTTCATGTCTAGCGTTAGTGACAGTAATGGCTCATGGTCTTTTGCCAAAGACAAATTGCACAGCTGCTAAAATGTGACGCTACTCTGTTTTTGTTTACATTTCATGAAGAAGGAAGTTGCGCTCACGTCTTCTTCAGAAGTTTTTGTTTCGTTTCCTTCAGTGGTTCTTGGTGCAGCGCCACCACAGGCGAGGGAAGAGAACTGTTTTTTCAAAGGTTTGGTTTGTTTGACACAGAGTGAAACTGAACCAGTTGAAAATGTAAGAAATGTTGCCATTTTGCTCCCTATCAAACAGAGTCTGCTGGACTATAAGCTGTGAAAACCACATAATCCTTTTCTAATTGGTTTTGTAATATTTTAAGTTTCCAAGAAACTCAATTTTGGTTATTTTTATGTCGTAATCATCCAAAAATAAAAAGTAATAAATAGATTCACAGTACCCATAGGGTATATTTAAACTATCTAAGATACAAGTTTCATTTCTGGAATTAAATTGCTAAATTACCATTGTGTTGCAAGTAAGCAAAGTTTATTTGTATCACTTAATTTAATGTGCTTCACTGAAAAATATTAACCAAAAAAAGCATGAAAAAAGTGTCACAAAAAAGCTTTAAAACATGAGAAATGAAAGAAATATTCGAATGACAAGATTTAGGCAAAAAAAGTAAAAGGTGATTTTCTAATCTGACATCTTCTCACGTTTCTCTTTGTGTCCAAACTAGGCCGCTGTGGTTGTCTCCGTCTCAGATCATGGTGATTCCTGTAGGGGGCAACAGTGAGTCATACGGTAGACAGGTCAGTCTTCGGTGGACAACTGCCAACAAAGTCCTCTTTGTCTAATCTTTTTTTATTTCAGTGTGATAAATCAGCAAATATGTGAAGCTTTTAAGAGATAAAATCTTTAGAGGAAAACTTCTCGGTTGTCTAAAGGTGGTCGCGACGTTCCACGAAGCTGGCTTCATGGTGGATCTCAGCAACGACCCCGGAGCGACCTTAAATAAGAAGATTCGCTCCGCTCAGCTGGCCCAGTACAACTACATATTTGGTAAAGATGAATAATGAAAGCAGCAACTTGGAGCTGCCTATATAAATGTTTTTCCCCCCCGATGCTCCATCTCCTGCTTCTTCCTCCCTTATATCAATGTTAACATATTTCAACGGCTTTATTTTTTTCCTCCCTTGTTTTTTTGCAGTAGTGGGTGATAAGGAGCGTGAGAGTGGAGCAGTGAACGTGAGGAGCAGAGGGGGTAAACAGTTGGGCAGCAGACAAACAGAGGAGGTCCTGAGGTCCCTCAGACATCTACGAGACACCAGGAGCAACCAAGACGAGTTTTAACAGCGGCTCATTTCCTGGATTAAATCATGGCTTCATTCTCTGTTTTGTTACTTTATTTCTTTTTTTTTATGAATGTGAACGCTCTCGGTTCTAATAAAAGTACATTAACATTACTGTTTATGCTCTTAGCGTTGTGCTTTACTGGAATTGGATGATAAATCTGTGCCCAAAAAAGTACAGAGAGGAGTTTTAAGGCTATTTAAAGATTATCGGTCTAACATCTGCATCACTGGGCTGCGGATGCAATTTGTTCCCTGAAAGCCATTAAATATGCAAACGTTCCGCTTGTGTAAGTTTATCATGAGAGCAGAAAACCAGACATACCTTTAAGAGAGTTAGGAAGAGAGAGAATGCAGAGGAGGCAATTTGACTAAAATAGGAAAGGTGGACGTGGTGTCAGGCCCGCGTGTTTTTATGTGTGTTTGGTGGAAACGGATAAGTCAAGGTAAAGGTCAAAGGGATTGGACGCTTTCCCTCCTTTTTAATTGAAAGAGGGCAACAGGATGGAAAAGACATCAGTCACAACAGTGACACTGAGGCAAAGAGGGAAATGTAGGAAAATGATTGCTGAAAAAAGTATTTTGGGGGGTGTTTCTAAAGAAATCGGATTAAAACAATTAAAATATGGCTATCGCAGGTTAACATGTTTTTAATCCTTCAAAACTATTTGTTCGTGCTACAGCAAAAAAGGAAATGCATTTTCATGCCTACACTAAGACTGGCTCATTCAAATAACGTCAATAATGCACTGCTAAAGTCAACAGCAGTGCTGCTCTCCAAACTTGCTGATATGTAATAACCAGACATGTTGGTCGTCTTATTTCTGCTTATCAAAACGTAATTGTATCCTATCAACATTAAATGAAAAGTTTATCAGAATCAGCTATAGTTATTAATCATCTTACAGGGTTTGAGTAAAGTTTCGAGAAGAAACTTTTGACCAAATGATGGACATGATCTAATCTTAAAGGTCATGTTTTCATTAGCAGTAAGCAGAACATTATGATTAACATAAAGGCTTGAAAACATCAGGCTGTGGACATTTAATCTAGAGAAAGTTTCACTTTAAAGATACTCTTAATTTACTGGATATGGCTGTAGTCAGTCAGGAGTGTTTTATTTTCCATCTTTTTGCATAAAATATCTTGATGTCTATCAGGGCAACTCTTTTCTTCTTCTGTAGTAGAAGCTCAATGAGTTGCAAAAAGTGATGCAGTTTAACAAAAAGGGGAAAAAACATTAAAATACTTCATATTACTTAAGTATGTATGAAATGGGTCAAATATTTTTTACTCGAGCTTCTATTTTTGTCAATCCTGCAGAATTATTTTTGATTTCACCTTATTTCACAGAAAAGAGTAAATATGTTTATTTTTTTAATTTTTTTTTTTTTTTTTTTGCAAGAAAATCACTTTTGCTGGACCCAGAGTTGCTCTTTGTCCCTGATCCTTTTCATTCATTTTATGTTTTAGCCAAGATGTTGAGGGGATCTGTTTTGGTGGCCACAGGATCGGGTTTCTGCTCTTGATGATGTGGTTCTGTTGGCTTCATCAGATCATGATCTCCAGCTTTCACCAGAGTGGTTCACAACCCAGTGTGAAACAACGAGAATCTCCGCAAAACAGCTGTAAAAAGGGCAGAGTTCCTTCTCTGGGTCGGAGATGAGGTTCTACCCAAAGTTTTGGAGTTTTAGTCCCTTGGGGGTTTTTTTCCTGGCCTGGTAAAAACCAGCCCCTTGTTCTGTGCTTTGCTTCGATGGTCTGAACCTCAACTGTTGAATAGCGATTGCTGCCTGGAGGCGTGGGCTGTGTTGAGGCTTTAAATTTTACCTGATTGCTAATGTTTGCCCATGACGTATATTCAACACTATGAAGCTTACCGGAAATTGCCTGATCTGTGCCCAACCATCCTCCTCTGAAGAGAGAAGAGCCAATCTGAACGAGGCTAATGTTAACACTCATTCAATATTCAGAAGTGTGACCAACCTTCACTTCCTCTGCTACCGTTGCTAAAACTACAGGAAGACTACGATTCTAAAACGGGATTGAAAATCGGCATCATTCACAATTTTTCCTTCTGTTTGTTAATTGGCCCGGTTGAAATTGTACCAGAGAAATTCAGGTCAATGGGCGAAAGCCCCAAAGTGGCTGGGAAACTGGGAATCTGGGTTTCTCTGCTTAGGCTAGGCTGCTTCTATCATGACCCAAAGATGGATTAAGTGGAAAATAATGGCTGGATGGATGAAGTCTCAAAGACAATCCTAACAGTTATGTATGACAGAAAAATCGTTTCAGGCATGTCAAACATAAAACAGGGATTTCTCTAGAAAAAAGTCAGCACAAAGGGTAATAAAAGTTAGTTTTTGCTCCAGATCTCATCAGTTTGTCGTCATGTTTTACAGCTGTGTCTCTCGGTCTGCTGTGGTTTGTCCAAATCGTCGTGATAAAACACGGGCCAGTCAGTTCAGCCACCAGCCAACATTGCACAGTAGTTGCGTATTGATGACACGGACCATTTAACTCCAGTAAAAACTCCTCAAAGCTTTACTCGAGATAACAATTGCAGCCGGCCTTTTTTCTCCCCCCGCCTCTCCGCTGTGTCCGCCCTCCACCCATCTAATCTGTCATGTGTATGTGAAGCATATACACATACAAGGCAGTCTTTCATTCATTTAGAGGAGTCACTCAGAGTTCATAGAAAATTATTTTTAGCTGAAGGGACTTACCATAAACTGCATGATGTCAGGCTGGAAATAAAAGGGGGAAAATTATTTTAGCCGCAGCTAAAGGTCAGAGAAGCGACTTTATTCACGATGAATTAAAGAAATGGCTAGTTTCTTGTTTTTTTCACAAAGCAGCAGAAGATTTAAAGCAAAACCTGTGAAAGCTTCAAATTGTTACATTTGAACAACTTGAACCAGCAGATATTTGTCTTTTTTTCATAAAGGAGAACCTGACTAAATGTTTAATATTCCATCCAAACCTGATGTTGATTTCTTTTTTGTACCTTATTACCCAGATGAGGAAATAAAAATATATTTTTTAGTAAAAGTCTGTGGTTTAAGCTGTAGGATTGCTATACTTTTTTTATTTAGCTTCCAAACTCTGATTTCCAGATTTCTCCGTCACTTCTTGGAACCCAAATTCAACAGGTCACTCTAAATATGGATGATATTTCTGCAGCTATCGGGCTTTAAATGCAGAACCTACAAACACTAAAATATAGAAGAAAGAAGGAAGGATTTAATGAATTTAATCAATTTATTAAGCTTGCATAAAAACAGCAAAGAGAATGTTCTTATTTTTTTTCTTTAAAAAAAAATCAAACCCCAAATAATTTGCAAATTTGATGTGTTTTTAATTAAAGCAATTAAGCTAATTAAAGAAAAATATTTTTAAGTTTTACTTAAGAACTTTGCAGTTTCACACAAAAAAATCTGATAATCTTAGTGGTTTAATTATAATTTTGCATGTTTAGTTTATTGTTGAGCAGGTAGAAATATTTTTTGCTCTAATTTTTTTGTGACGTTTCGCTTGAGAATGCTTTTTACTTGAGGATTTTGCCCCATGGGGGGAAAAAAAGTTAGATCTCCACTGAGTTAGATTGTCCCAGAGTAATATCAAAGTGGATTCAGTTTCATGTGAACAATGTGGCTGAAAGATTTTGGGTCTTTTTTTTTCCTGCAAAGATGACTGACCAAAGCTGCAAAAGTGTGGTTGGAGTGAGAATTTAATCCTGGAAAATCTCTTTGGGGTTTCTTTGATATCGCTGCAGTCCTGGAAGTCCCTTTTTCCTGGTGGGAGGCAGGGTGACGGCGACCCAGGCGGGAGGCAGAGCCCAGTGGGTCGGTCAGAGGAAGATAAACAGGCTGCTCTGTATTGTTCTCCCTGGTATCACAGAGAAGCTGTCAGCCTGAGTGATTGAAGGCTGGGCTTCCCAAAATAGGAGCTCCAAGGCCGGGCTCCTCTCTCCCACCCACCCTGTTATAAATAACCT
Source organism: Brachyrhaphis roseni (assembly GCA_903066815.1). Lineage (NCBI taxonomy): Eukaryota > Metazoa > Chordata > Actinopteri > Cyprinodontiformes > Poeciliidae > Brachyrhaphis > Brachyrhaphis roseni. The sequence continues at coordinate 35,627 of CAEFZY010056673.1, forward strand.
GGTTGTGTGTTGGTGTGGATTTTATAACTGTGTGCAAATCAAGGGACAAGACAAAAAAGGAAAAAAAAAGAAGAGAGTGTGTGAGCAGAGGCAGAGAGAGATTTGATCACTGCCCGGGTGGCCTTAGAGAGCGAATCCACTGAAAACAAAAACAGGAGGTTTTTAAAGCTGAGAGTCAAACAGGGACAGAAAGGCAGAGCACACAACCCCCCACTGACCTCTTCACACACTCACACACACACGCACACAATCTGATCAGACTGTGTAGGGGTCTGCAATACACTCCGTCCTGCTGAACTTCTAACCATCTATGTTGCAATGGGCTCATACACTACAAAAACTCAAAATCTTAGTATTTTTTTAAATCAAGTTTCTACTGTAAATATCTTAGAAAACTTTCATTATGGAAAAAAGACCTTAAAAGTAACTTTTTGGCAAGATATAGGAGCTTGTTTTAAGCTAATAATTCCTTAATTTTGATTTTTTTTAAAGTTTTTTTCAGTTGTAACAATGGATTATTAGTATTTTTTATTAGCATTACTAGCATTTTTTCATCAATATTAAATTATTAACATAAAACAAGCTCCTATATCTTGAAAAGTTACTTTTAGTTGTCTTATTTCAAGATTTCTAAGATATTAGCACTAGAAACTAGAATAAAAATACTTGGTAAGATTTTGAGTGTACTATTACTTTTTCAATAATAGTGTCTCAGTCAAGACGTGTAAAAAAAAAACTCCATTAGGTTCATAAATGCCTCCAAATGCAAGCCAGGTAAGTGAGAGTTGGCCATATAACCTTCAGAAAAGTTATTTGTAACTTATTTGTGTCTTATTTCAAGTTTTCTAAGATATTTTCACTAGAAACTCAATAAAACATACATGGTAAGATTTTGCTTTTTGCAGTGTACACGAGTACTGCTAATAAGGGCGAGGGTATTTTCACACTTGATAAATTGTTAGATGTGGTTTGATTGGGAACAAAGCTGCAGTATTTGTTACATTTTCAGATGGTTAATTCGCTTTCACACCACACTGCATCAAACCAAATCCTTTGATAATCCTGTTCCACTCCTCGCCTGTGGTGGCGCTGCACCAAGGGAATTACACTAAAACCTCAGAAGAAGACATGAGCGCAACTTCCTTTTTCACAAAATGTGAAACAAAATGGCTTAGCGGTTGTAGGATTTTCCCTTTGTCTTTGGCAAAAGATGACGAGTCAATTATCCCAGTAGTGGCTGACTTGCGCTTTTGTTTTTTTTTTTGTTTTGTTTTGTTTTTAATTTACCCAGAATGCCCTGCGGTATAGTTTTGCTGTCCTCTTTAGGGGCGGTTTCCGGTTCGTTTTAGGCGGACAGGAGTTCAAGCAGAGCTGGTGTGAATGCAGCCAGTTGTTCCTGGGTTTGAATTTGTGCTGGCATGGTTGCTTGTTCTGCATGTTTCCTAACAAGTGTCCTAGAGGTAAATGTTCTTCATTCATCGTTGCTTCGAGGCCACACACAGAAGCTCTGGAAGGATTTAGACGGGGATGTTTTGAGTGTTTCCAGAGTCGAGCAGCTATCAGTCAGAGATATTTAGTTGTAAATGTAAGTCAGCCCCAGAAGAACTGTCAGATCGGCTTTCTTTGACTGGATACACCAAAAACCTCAGGCCACCCACACTGCCCCTCTTTTCCAGGAACTTATCTGGGCCCAGTATCTCTGCCCAGCTCAGAACCAACTCCCATCTTTACACTGGGGGAACATTCTGGCTCTGCTGCTGCTCCTATAAACCGGTTCACCCACCGGATCCTTTGTCTCTGCATGCTTTCCACTTAGATTTATATTAGCAATGGATGTTTCTGCAAACTCACGCTGAGCCGGGAAAGTCACACTCGCAGAGAGACTCAGATGGCTCCCAGCTCAGCACACTGGTGTACAGTCTCCTCCTGGCATCGGATTCCTCCGAGGTATGTCTGCTATGCTCAGCACCTCAGCTGACCCCGTTCCCCATCCCGCTCGCATCGGAGCGGGACGCCTGGAGGGAGAGGACTCCGACGAGCAGCCTCTGTGTGAAAGAGGCTTTCGGTTTATTGTTTCTGCAAACCTGTTGAAACGCTCCTGGGAGAGTGAGGTCTATGGTTTCAGGAGGAGGTCAAGGGCCGTGTTGACTCGGGTCACTTTTGTAAGCAAGAAGAATAAGTCGTTCTCACTCCAGATCTGCAAATATTTACTATTATCATCCCTCATGCAGCTGCAACACAGCAAAAGAAAAAAAATGCAAGGTTTACCAAATATTTTTAGTTCTAACAAACTTACAAGTAACTTTTCAGCAAGATGTAAGTCTCTTATTATTGATGAAAAACTACTACCTCCATTCTCAGATTATTTCCCATGTTATAAGTGAAATAATCTAGTAGAACTTGAACTTTTTCATAAATATTACAGTAATTTACTTAAACAAGCCCTATATTTTTATGAAAAGCTACTTGTAAGTTAGTTTTGTCTTACTTCAAGACATTTCCACTAGAAACTAGACCAAAAATAGTTGGTAAGATTTGTGTTTTCCCCAGTGAAATCACTGTAAGTCTTTATTTCAAAGAGGAATGAGGAGAAGAAATGTTTCTGCAGCAGGTTTTTTTTTAAAGACTTTGTTCTAGCCCACGTGGAAGACATCTTAGCGCTGCTTGTTTTGGTCAGATCTTCAGAACTCTAGAAGCAGTCAAAGAAAAGCTGCCAGGAGACCTGTGGGTTGGACTGAAAGACGTCCAGCATGTAAGAAAAGCCACCCGAGGAGAAATATTTCAGCTTTTCTAACTAAAATCCAATACTATCATCTTGTTTCCTCAATATTAATTAAAATTAATGCATCTCTGGTGAGCCTTTTTGCAAAAATGCAAAGAATTTCATAGATTATAATTCATGTTTGATTTCAGTTTGCCGTGAAGAAACTGGATGAATTTTAGGAGTGAGAGGAGAAGATGACCTCTGACGCTGACCTTACTTTACCTTTGGGATTTGTTTTTCTGGCGTAACTTTAACCTGCAGAGGAAGGCAGTTTAAGTCATGAAAGATGAGACTTCAGAGCATATTTTAAAATGATGTTCATCATTATTCCTGGTTGTTTCAGAGCTGTTTATCCATTTGGATGCGAGGGTCCGCTTCCTGCTGGAAAATGTTTTAGTTTTGTGACGGATTAGCAAAATATCTACTCTTTATGCATTCATGTTCTGAAGGAAAGGTTCCTGATTGTTGAGATCATATTGTGTAAAATTAACTTAAATGAGCAGTTTTTATTGCATATTAATGAAGATTCATTGATAAACTAGAATATGTTCTAAAAAGTTAATGTATATCTCTATTTCAAGTTTTTGTTTCAGTCTTTTAATGATTATGGCTTAAAACTAATGAAGATTCAAACATCAGTCTCTGAAAAAAGGATTTTAGCACAAATATATTATATTAGTGTCTCCACAATCACAAGCATATAAATGAAGAGTTATGTGGAAGGAAAAACTATGGTGGAAGGAGCAAAAGGAACAATGAAAAGGGAAGAGGATCTTGAAATAAAATCCATATAAGAGAGAGATTTGTGGAGCCATTTTGTCTGCTGGTGTTGGTCCACTGTGTTTTATCAAGTCCAAAGTCTGCACAGCTTTTCTTCTTCCAGTTTACACTAGCCTGTGTTTATGTGAGTTTGCAGACTCAGTTTGAGCTCCTCAAGGCCCCTTTACAATTTGCAAATTAACAATGAGCAAAAATTGAACCGTCAAACTGACAAGTTGGAAAACGAATGCATTCCTCAACAAAAAGTGTTTCACTCACATCTCATCTCCAATCTTCAGAGACGTCCAGCACAAAAGCGAGTTTCACATTGTGTTCAAAGTTCCTCTAAAAGACGGCTGTCAGCTGGTTCAGACCCCAAATTCCAAACTTCACCTGGGATTGTTTGTTAATTCAATTAAATGCTAATTTGTGTGGGAATATGCATTATTCAGCACGCGGTGCGATGACAGGGGCCTCTCTGTCAGTCCAACGTTTACCCATGTCTGTTGTGTAGTGATACGGGCCCCTCGACTCCACAGTAGGTTTGAGTTCTGCACATTTCTGCTTAGGCTCTTTCACAGCTTTCTTAGAGCTCACAATTATTTCCTTTGACCATTTTCTGTCTAATACTGAGTACGCTTTCTGACCTCTCTGACCTGCTACCCAGAATCAAACCGTAAAGCTTTCGGAAAGAGGTCAACTTGCTTCATCCCCTGAGCCGCCACCGCTCCTAGATAAATAAATTGTGTTTTCCTCTCCACTTGTTAGGAACAAGGAAATTATCCATAGAGATTAAATTTGTTGTTTGAAGGTGGAGACTTTAAGTCATGGTTTATTGTAGTCTGGCTGCAAAAATGTGCTGTTTCATGAGTCAAATTGATTACATATTAAATTCAATGCGGAAAACAATGTCCTCCACGCAGCTATTACGTGAAAATGTTCTCACACAGGTAAGAAGGAGGTGTTTTGGATGTGTTGAAATCAGATCTCTTATGGTTTCGTGTTCATGCTGGTGTGTCCTCTTCACTCAGTAAAAGGAAGCTCTTCCATTTTTGCGTCCACTAAACCAGCCACTCTCCTGATAACTGGTTAAGATTATTGGCAATATGGGTGATTTAATCTTTCCTTCAACTTGCATGAGTGAGCACCTCCATCTGCCCTCCACTAATAACTCAAATAAGCAAAGCTCCATCAGCATGCAACAGAGAGATGAAAAAGCTTTTTCTCTCTCTCTCTCTTGTGTTCCCTCCAAACGCCCCCTTCTAATGCCGCCCTGGGCACCCGCCCATGCTGCCCACATCTAAAACCACCCCTGACTGCACACTGCAAGTTGATCGGGTGGACAGATAGATCCACATTTCAGCTCTCTTTGAGAAAAAACAGATGTCAGACCCAACGTGCCAAAGACAAGAATGAGCATCCAAGTGATTATCAGTCGAAGTCGGAGCCTGATGTCTCTGATTGCCATACTGTTTGCGTGAATGTGCAATTCTGGAATTTTAGTGAGATGTGGGCTACCATCAGAGGGATATATCTCTGGTTATCTCATGAGGAAAATACCAGACTTTATTCTGCTTCATAGATGAGAAGGAGACTTGGGCCAGTCTGCCAGCAGCCCTGATCTGTCTCCAATTATAAATGTAAGTGGAGAATCAGTCAACAATGACCCTGGACTGTAGAGCAGCTGAAATCTGGATTTATTTGTGCTTTCTAAAAACAAACCCGTTGGTCTGTGAAAATACTGAAAATTGTTTAAGTCTATTTAAAAAGGATTTAAAGCAAATTACACATTTAAGCCATTGTTGCATTTTAGAAAACTATTTTCTGTGCATGATTTTTCATAGCATTATTAATAAACATTAAACTATACTAATGTAATCACTGCAAAAACACAAAATCTTACCAAGTGTTTTAGTCTAGTTTATAGTGAAAATATCTTGATACGCTAGAAATAAGACAAAGCTAATTTACAAATAACTTGGCAGCAAGATATAGGACCTTGTTTTAAATAAATAATTTCTTAATATTGGTGAAAAAGCCCTAGTTCCACTGGCAGATTATTTCACTTGTTACATGGAGAAAATGTCTTGTTATAAGTGAAATAATCTGCCAAAGGAGGTAGTAGTTTTTCATCAATATTAAGAAATTATTCACTTACAACAAACTCGAATATCTTACTTTAAGGTTACTTGTAACCTTTAAGTATTTCAAGTGTACTAAGATATTTTCACTAGAAACTAAACAAAAATATTTGGGATGGTTTTGTGTTTTTGCACTGATGCATGTGTTGAAATAATTGCTAATTCAGGCCGGTGGATACTCAACACACAATGACGACAACTCACTGTGGACAAAAACAATAGAAAATTTGATCATATTACAACTCCTAGAGTTTTGATCTGGTTCTTTTTGTTCCTCTTTCTTAATGGGCACCTGTGTGTATAAAAGGTCCATATTTAAAACCGTCACCTAGTCACAAATACTCTGATGTCTCTGCAGTTGTCATGTGTGTCAAAAATGGTCAAAAGACCACAAGAACCATTCATCTCATCTTGAATATATATCTAAAAAATAAAGCAGATTATCGTAGATTTGGGGAGAAACAGAAATTTTCCTAACAATCTTTTTCCATCATGGGGAATGAACATTTACCTAAGTTTTCACCTGGTGGAGAGATTTGAAACTTACACCAAATATGTTTTTTACCCTTTGGTTGTCTTCTTTATAAAGCGGTAATTCAGCCATATTTGACCACAGTCTGTTGTCAGTGTCCTCTCAAATTGGTGAATGAACAGGGCAAGGATTCAACGAGGTCACTTAGCCGAGATGCAGGCAGTGATGCAACACTCAGCGGTCTAAAACCAATCAGCCATAAACATACCAAGCTCTTATCCAGCAGCGTCACTCTCACACATTCTCCTGTGCCAAGCATAACTGAGCCGTGCCAAGCCATACCATATGGGCTCATTTCACGCAAACATGAGTCTAATTTGTTTGTTATTGTTTTGAGGATGTATGTGACCTCCTGGCGACGGAGAGCGGGCAACAATTGGTCTTTGTGTGAGTAATTGGAACAAGGTTCCACCAGCAGTTTTGTCAGCCAATTAAAACCGAGCTGAACTTGTTCTTGTCTTCTTAGTTACGACTGTATCTCCTCATTAAGGGCGCTCCACCCACTGCCTCTTGTTGTCCCCGTCTGGTTTCACTTCAGAAGTATCTGAACTGCGGTTCTGTCGAGACCTTTTGACTCAACACAACACTGCACATGGAGGTCGTGAGAGGATGGTTTCATGGTGTGAGGAATCAGCTGTGAAAAAGCCTATTGTTTTCACATGCATGCATCTGCTTCTGCATACGACAGCGGGACTAAACCACCAATCGTTCATGTCGAGAAGAAGAGTTTTGTTTAGATATGACAGGAATTTAATTTCACAGAATGCAGTGAAACAAATGTAAATGTTTTCCCCAAAGTTTTATGAAATATGATGGACTTGATGCAGCAAGATGAGACTAAATATAAATTCAGATTTATCTCTAATTGCAAACACACACAACCAGAACACATCAAAATGCTCTGGCTCATTCAGTTGATTATTAATCCATTAATTAATGAACACAGAAAAAAGTTGCTAATGAGGTGATTACATTATTATCTAAGGACCTAATAGATGAAATTATTATCTAATGATTTTATAAAAACTTAACACCTACACCAGCTCTGTAAAAAAAACCTGTAATGTCTATGCTGCACCAGTAGGAGGCAATAATACAGACATTACCTGTGTAAATCTTTAAAACAAGAAGATTCTGAGTGGCTAAAGCTGTTCAAGGCTAAAGTTTTTTCATTAACAGTTCTACACAGATAGAGTTTACAACAATCTACATTTTGTAACCATCCATCCATCCATCCATTTTCTTCCGCTTATCCGGGGTCGGGTCACGGGTGTAGCAGCTTCAGAAGGGAGGCCCAGACTTCCCTCTACCCGGCCACTTGTTCCAGCTCCTCTGGGGGAATCCCAAGGCGTTCCCAGGCCAGCCCAGAAACATAGTCCCTCCGGCGTGTCCTGGGTCTTCCCCGGATCTCCTCCCGGTGGGACGTGTTACTGGAACACCTCACCGGGGTGGCGTCCAGGAGGCATCCTTTGTAATCAAAATTTTCCAAAACATTCATGTTAATATGACGAGAGCTTCATGCTGCACTTGATTTTTCTCAGAGATCGGAGGTCAGGGCTTGGCACAGAACAATGAGGTTACACCAGAGTTCTGTTGCAAGTTGAAAAAGCTGGAATTAATCCATTCAAACACAAAAGCAGCAGTATGTCACTATAGCACTGGTCTAATAGTGTATAACTACAACTTTTAACACTTTCTGTACGCTGGCAGCCATATTGGATCCTGGTTGGTGAGCTTATTGAGTATATGTTCATATTCACACTGTTTCTCTATCTGGCCTCCCAGCCACGTCCACAGCAGACAGTAAATATGTAGACTGATTTCTCCTCTGGCTCTCTGCATTGTTTTTAGATCACACATTTTGCTTTGATCTGTACCTTGGCACAGAACTGGTGGAATGGAGCAAATATTGACTCCATCTGAGCCAGACAAATCAGCTCCCTCTCACAGAGTGCTTTCTCTTTTAGTCTCCATTTACACATGCTCTGTTCCCCTCTAATCTGCCATTACCTCCTTCTCTCGCATTCCCTTTCATCCTGCTCTGTGGCTGCCTTTCTTTGCGCCTCCTTTGTGTCCCCGTCTGTCATTCTCTCTCTTTCACTCTCCCTTGACCAGGACTTCTCAGGCTGCAAATGCTTTTAGGTCAGGCATCTTTTCTCCCCTCCGAGCTGGCCTTCACCAGATATTTTTATGTAAATTAGGTGAAAACGGCACCTACCGGTAGATTCAGTTTGGAGCATGTTTGTTTTCACCATCTTGCCCTGTTCGGCCTGCGGTTTGTGCCAACATACCTTCATGTAAAGTTCACATGTGCTGAAGTCGGCTCAGAGAGACAGAGGGAGCAGAATAAAGGAGAGCTTTAAAAATAACTTTGAGCTTTCTCAACGTTTGATCTGTTTTCAAGTCGTTGGTTTTGTTGGCACTTCTTGTTAAGATGAGATTTTGCTGATGTGCACTCCCACTTCAATTTGAGCTATGGTTGCAGATAAAAACAAAAGCTGAAATCTTTACAGAAAAAGCCTAAGTCGCAATGAGCCCAACGAACACAAATTATGTTTCAGATTTTTAATAAAAGCTTCTAAAACTGGTAAATGGCTTGCACTTTCATGCACTTTATCAAGTCAGAGAATGCCAAAGCACTTTATATCACAATCAGTCATTCACTAATTCTTGCATATAGAGCTCTGGAAAAATCAAGAGACCACGTAGAATTATCAGTTTCTCTGATTTTACTTTTCCTAGGTATATGTTTGAGTAAAATGAACATTGCTCTTTTATTCTATGAACTACTGACAACATGTCTCTGAAATTCTTAGCAAAAATTTTGTATGTATTTGCAGGAAATGAGAAATGGTGAAAATAAGGAAAAAGATGCAGGGCTTTCAGACCTCAAATAATGCAAAGAAAACAAGCTGATATTCATTTAGAAACAACAATACTAATGTTTTAACTCAGGAAGAGTTCAGAAATCATTATTTGTTGGAATAACCGGGAGGTTTTCAGTGGGGTTCAGTGCAGTGGGCTCTTCATTTTTTTCAGAGCTGTATTCATACAATGATGATGGTAAGCTGCTCTATTACAGACTAACATAATGAAAGCTGCCATTCAGTCAGTGCCACCAGCTCCTATGACCACCAAAGAGCCCTGAGGTACAAAATCTCCTAAAAAGTTTTTCAGACCGTTTCATCTAATCCAGAACGTTGCTGCTTGCATTCTCACTAAAACTAGAATAGAGCACATCACCCCAGTCCTTATAGTGGCTCCCTGTAGTTCAGAAAATAGACTTTAAATACATCATAATTCTGTTGTTCGATCAACCTTCCAGATCACTCAGGTCTAGATTACTCCAGAATCTCCACAACCAGAACCAAACATGGAGAAGCAGCATTCAGTCTCTATGCTCCAAAAATTTGGAACAAACTTACAGAAAACTGCAAAATACTGAAACACTAAATTCCTTTAAATTGATGCTAAAAACTCATTGGTTAGAGTTGCCTTTGATTATTAATAACTGGAACTTAATCAATCATTGCCTGTATTTCAACTTTTCGTCACTTTCTTTTATTTTTGACACAACAATATAATGTTGCTGATGTTTTGTCTTGTTATCTTAAGCACTTTGACATGCCTTGTTGCTGAAATGAGTTTTCCTAAAGTGTCAGGACAACTACACAAAACCACTAAAGGTGGAACAACAGACCATTCCTCCATGGTAGAGTGCTGCGTTGTTGCAAATGCAGTGTAACTAGAAGGGGGTCTAAAACTCAGCCTTGTGGTATCCCACAGTAGAAGGATACACAAGCCAAGAGTTTAACAGGGAAAATTCACTCTGCCAAGTTGGATCTGAACCAATCCAGGACTCTGTCACTTCAATCGGGTGTTTTGTGATCAGGAGCAGGACTGCCGTGTCCCTTGATCTTCATGTTTTTGAACTTTTTTCTGAACTTTAAGGGGCACATCAGAGACTCCTCAGCTGGTGTGAGGAACCATGCAGGCCTCATTAACTTCACCAGTGAAACAGTTGTGGTCCTCTGTCATCTGGGCCTATAGGGATGCGTGGTGTGTATTTTCTAAAAGCAGGGTGTGTGTATACATGCAAGAAGTTATTTTTTAAGTTGATTTATCACTCCCACTGGGAGCTGTGACTCTGATCTGCAGAGCTATTACTCAGATCAGCAGGCCGAGACAAACAACAAATCTGCTGCTACATATAGACCTCCCCTAGGACCCGAACTGGCTGTATTTGTGTTGTGCTGAGTGGTTGAGATGGACGTGATGCTAATTAGGTTCTTGTGGGTGGTGGTGCGTGTCTGTCAGCAGGCCAGAACGTAAGTCATTGAGTCTCAGAGATGAAGGGAAAGAAGAAAGTGGAGAAGATGGAGATATAGGAGGGAGAGGAAGGGAGGAAGGCTGTACTGGGTTAAAATGGTCATGGACCACCGGTGACCATGGCAATGACCTCTGGCTAATTGTAGATACTGATAGACATGGTGCTCAGAAGTCCAAAACCCCCATTTCACTAATCTGACACACCAGGAGCTGCAGAAGATGTGTCTGCGTGTTTTATCCTGTGGACTCAGCCCTCATCGTTCTCGATACGCCGTTAGCATTTTTTTTATTTTATTATTTTTTTACAGATCAAATCTTAAAGCCTTCTGTGCATTGTGAATTATTCTTCAGTTGTTGGCTTTGAAGTCGCTAATCTCCGTCACCATCTCTGTTTTCATATTGTAGGAAAGGCGTCCAAAAAAAGCAGCTGGCCCGGCTCAGGGACATCTCATGCTTGGGGTTTGTTGATATATGTTCGACCATTCCTCCAAGCATGCTCCACAGCAGCAGGGTGGGAACTCTTAATGGAAATAGTTAACCAATGCTGAGAGTGATGTGATGCTGCCAAAGAGTCTGGACTGGAACCATACTGTTTCTTTTTTTCTTTTTTTTTTATCTTAGAACTTTAGTCTGCTGCTTTCATTTAATGACTTTATTCAGTGTCTTCACAGTTATATCTGATAAGCTCAGAATAGTTAATACCGCTGGCAGATTAAGATTTTTGGGAATTCTTAAATTTGCCCCGCATGTTTCCTTTGACTGGAAAGCGATTCGAACATCTGTGGATACAAATCTGTTGAAGTAGCTAAAGATTAGAGTGAAGTCAAGGAGGACTTCCAAATTAAAAGACGTAGAGTTCATCACCAAGCAAAGCCTGTCAAAACACCAGTAACAAAATCTGGTTGGCAATTAAAATAATCTGTTAATCACTGTGATGGCAATAAAAAAAATGTCCAGTGATTATGGAGAATTATATGAACTACTGTAGGTACAACATATAATTTTTAAATAAAATGATAAACATTTTTGTGTAATCTCCTGTAACTTATATATTAAAAATATATATATATTTTTTTTACATATTTGTTAAAACTGTCATCCTGTCGTGACAATATGATATGAGACAGATAATCTGTAAAAAGATCGAGCTCCACTACTTCCTCCTTGTGTTACTATTGTAATCTGAAGAAATACACCACAACCAATCAGAGCCAGGAGGAAGGTCTTAGCGCTGTCAATCATCCTCGTGTACACGTTCTTCAATGTGCTACTGGCGGAGAAACAGCTTACCATTGAAGTAGAGCCGCTGCTTCTCTGCATCAAAAGGAGTCAGTTGAGGTGATTCAGGCATCTGATCTGGACGGTTTCTGGCCGCCTCCCTCTTTGGAGGTTTTTCAGGCACGTCCCACTGGAAGGAGACCCAGGAAAAGACCCAGAACGCTGCTGGAGGGATTATTTATCCCATCTGGCCTGAGGATGCCTTGGGACACCCCAAACAAGCTGGAGGATGTCACTAAGGAGAGGGATTTCTGGGGTTCCCTCCTGGATATGTTGTCCCAAATCTCAAATAAGAGGACAGATGTTGACAATGACAGCTATCTGTGTACAAGAGATATTAAGGATTCTTTGCTGATTTTAAAAAGTTATTCTCCATGTTAGGATCTTTCCCACATGTTGCACATACTGATTAGAAATCAGCACTTTCCCCAGTGCTAAGGCATATCCTTCCTAAATTGGAGCGTAATTTAGTAGAATGGTTGTGTTGTGCCCTGAAGAAGATCTCTAGCCTGTGATTATACATGTACTTCCATACATATGTTCAGTAGGAACATGCTGTTCTCTGTGATCTGTCCTTTTTGTATACTCTGACTCTTCTCCCCCCAGGAACAAACATAGACCAAAGGAAAACCACTTCACAAACATTTACGGTGCATTTTTAGTAAATATTTGTCGCTAAACTTCAGAATTAGCTCATAAATTAACCTGATTCTGTAAATTTGAGTCTGAATCAATCTGTAATTTTGGGATTGCATTTGGGAATATGACACTTTTGAAATTGTGCTTCAGATGCTTGTTTATTTTGCCAAATCATGTCTAATTAGATGTAAGCCGTATCCTAACTTTCAAAGCTCCTTCCCTTCCTGCCATTATTTGTTTCTCTTCTGTTTTGCTGTCTTCTCACGCGCTGCTTTGTGTCAGATTGACTGAAAACTCTTCCTCTCACTGTGTTAAATCATGCGAGCTCTCCAGCATTTTCTTTACTGAAAGTGCCAACAGTGACGTTTGTTTTGCTTTTATTAATGTGCCATCCAGCTATGCTGAAGCACAAATGCACTTAAAAGATTAAAGACACAATAATGTAAACCAGATTTGGACAAATATGCCACACATAAATTTTATAAAATACTTCAGATATTCCATTTTCACGAGAGCAAGGAGTTGATTTTCTGGCTTGTTTATGAAAAATGACCACATGAAAAATAAAGCAACTCTGTTGTTCTACACGTATAATATGCACCAGATTTTTCTCCAGTTGGAAAGTGTGCAAAGTCCCATTTAGGTCCACAAACTTCACTATTTTCTTATTCCATTTTTGAGGTGGACCAACACAAAGTCATAAATAAATGAACAGATCTTCTTATCAAGTCACTTCCCTGCTCTTTCTGAAGAAAAGCATCCCCACAGCTTCTCAGTGGGGAGGATGTGCTTAAGGAGATGTGCTGTATTAGTTTTCAAACTCTGGACATTTCCCATGTATATGTGAAAGCTTAACATTGGTCCCATCTAACCAGAGCACCTTTACTCTGTCCCCACATGGCTTGTGGTAAACTGCAAACAGGACTTTATTTACCTTTCTTCCATGAGAGTCAGATTTTTGAAGTGCATGATTGTCACGTAGACAGAGTCTCCCACCTGAGCGGTGGATCTCTGCAGCTCCTCTAGAGTTAGCATGGCTTGCCTAATCATTTCCCTGCTGTATTTAAATCTTACACACGGCTGGTCATATTTTGGTAATTAGGTGACTTCCAATGGTGATCGGTTCTTATATTCAGCTCTGGAAAACATTAAGAGACTCCACCCCAACCCCATTCAAAACCTCCTGGTCAAATTCAATACATTTGTGGCTATGATGTTAAACAATTTGCCACTAACATAAGCATTGGAATATTTTTGCACAGAATATTATTAAAAAGCCAAAAACATGAAAACACCATACTTATTTTTTCAGGTTTAGATATTTTTAACTAATTACATCAGGCAGGGTTGGGTTTTTTTAACCAATAAAATGGTTTCTAGTTAAATTATATTAGTTTGAAACATCAATAGTTCCTGAGACTTTGAGTAAAGCCTTTAAGGCTCTTAGATATGCTGTCAATCTTCTCATCTCCACCCATTTTACTCTCCTCCGCTTCGCTGCCTGTTCTGTGTTTTAAAAAGCCAGTTACTGTAAATCTCTCCGCATCTCTATCTTCATTCAGAGTAAACAAGTTGGCTCACATCTGGTTCAGACCAAAGCCGAGAGGAGTTCCCAGCCCGCAAACACACACATCTACATGTACACACTCATAATGGAGTATCAGAAGTGGCTTCTCTCCTGGGTGCACTTATCTGGGCTCCAAATTGCTGGAGCATGTCTGCTTTCTGGGGTTCAAACGGGATTAAACAGCAAAGAAAGGAAGAAAACACACAAGCTAATTTGTGTCGTGTAAAAATTCTTTCTGTTGAGCCAACAGATATATTTCATTCATTTACTGTAAAATAAAAATGACGAGGACTCATGTATCTGATGATGTTCAGCTCGTAACCCTTTGAACTTGTCCCAAAGAGAGTCTTGGCTGCAGCTGCTGCCAGAATATTGTTTGTTTCTGACAGAAAGTGGATCATTTCTCCTGATCGGTGTGACCAGCTCAACGGCCCATTATGATGATGGACTGTGCAGCAAGAAAGCAGCTGTGAGTTAGAAAGCTTTGCACAACTATTCAAACCCCTTGAACCTTTTTTTTTTTTTTTTTTACATTTTGCCAGTCCACCCACAGATTTTGGTGCAGTTTATCAAGATTTTTGGATAGAAGAACAGGAATTGGTGCATAATTCAGAAAAAAAGTGGCATATATTCGTATTCAGCCTCCCAATCGAAAACTTTACAGATCTATGTTTCACTGCAGTCAGTGTGTCATATTTATTTTTAGTTTGTATTAATCATCCCAGTGTTCATTATTATTATTACAGAGCTTCTTGTTAGCTCCCTGATTTTCTACTTTCTACCTAATCCTGATCCCAGTAATCATCTCCTCTGTCTCCTTTGTTTCAGTCACTTACTTACTTTTTCTTTAAACGATCTTTATTGAAATTTGCAAAGTATTGCAAAGCAAACTCTAATTATAAAAAACACAGCAAAATCTTACACTGTAGCTAAAAGGAGCAAAAATATGAGTACATTTTGCTAAGTGTTTTCTATTTAGCTTCACCTAGCTTCCCACCAACTCAGACAAGCTTCCTTAATCCTTACAGAAGCAAAGCACCCCATACCATGCTACCACCACCACCGTGTCCCATCATGAGGAAAGAATGAAATAAGTAGTTTTCCACCACATAAAGTGTTTTCTAGCCCATTTAACCTGAACTCCTTCTTTCATATGTCTGCTGTTTTTACCTACTTGTCTTGTGGCAAGTTGTCTGTTGCCATGGCGACAGATTCCCCTGTCAGGCCTGCCTGCTTCTTTGACTTATTCTCTCATTTCCCAACCTTCAAGTTTGGGTCCAATGCTGTATTTTGGTAGTTTTGCAGCTGTGACAAACTTTTCACATTTTTAGATGATGAATTGACATTGAAACAAGACATTGTTTCATAATATAACCCTACTTTAAGCTTTTCCACAACTTTACCCTTGACCTTCATGATGCTTTTTGTTCACCAGTGTTTGCTAACAAAACTCTGACACAACTCTCCACTTACTAATTTTTTTTTTTAGACGTATCAAAGTAAAGGGAGCTGAATGCCAATGCACTGTGCACTTTTCAGATTTCTATTTGTAAAAAAAAATAATTTTAAAAATAGATGGGATAAATTTTTATTTGCACTTCACAATAACGCACCATTATCTGTTCCATCACAATAAATCTCAATAAAATACTTGTATTCAAGTAGGGGTGGGCATTTATCGTATTGCTTATCATTTATTGTGATAAATGTCTTATTATTATAACAATTTTGATTTATCTTTGTTACCATAGATTCCAATTAAACAGTCCTTTTTGTCAAAAATTTGATAGTTTTACTATATTCTCCACTGTTCGTTCAATAAAAGCATCAACAAATTCCAATAAATTTGAAATTACAGTTACCATCTCTAGTCAAGGGATACAAATCACACTTCTTCAGTTGACATTACAAATGGAAAGGCACATTTGTGTTTGTAGGACAATGATGGCTGCGACACACAGTCATACAGTTACTTAAAAAAAAGTTACACGTGTATCGTTATATCGATAATACCAAAAATATCGTGATAAAACTTTTAAAATCCATGTAGCCCACCCCTGTCCAGGAGGTATGAATACTTTTGCAAGGCGTTGCATGGTCACTCTGTCAAGACGCAGTTTGAGAGTGAGTGTGTGGAAGTGGGAGAGAGTGCAGGGAGAGTTCTGTAATCTGTTCAAGCGTCACTAGTTTTATAATAAGGATCCGCAGAAAGTTGTAGATTGAACTGGATCAGCAGAGATAGAGAGAGAGCGAGAGAAGAAGAGAGAGAGAAAAAAAGAGAGAGAGAGAAAGAGAGAGAGAGAGAGAGAGAGAGGGCGAGCTCAACCCTTCCCACTCGGTAGAAATCACGGGGAGTGACTGACAGAGGGAAGGGGACAGAAAGTCTGAGAGCAGAAGAAATCCTGACTGGAACGTCATCACATGTCCTCCAGGACCGAACCGGACCTTTAATCTGGACACCCAGTCGATAACCTGTGGGTCAGAAGAGAGACCGCTGGAGTATGCAGTTCGGTTCCCTGTTCAGGTAAAACTTGGACTTCTCCAGCTGTTGCTGCTGCTGCTGCTCACTCCGACACATGTTTGCATCCTTTAAAGCTGATCGTGGTGGAGGTGTTTTCAAAACTTTTATATTCTGGCTTTTGGTTTTACGCACGACGCCTACATGTTGCGCACAGGGCGCAGAGTCACATAGGTCTTTACCCACAGGCGCGTACGTTTTAGGCAGGAGCTCCCTGTTTCTCCTTAGGGCGGATTTTTTTGCCCCTGAGGTTTCCCCCTGATGTAAATCTTTCCCTCTCTGTCTCTCTTTCTCTCTCTCTCTCTTTGCTCGGGGTTTATTCTACAATGTGCCACTGTAGCGGCCGTGCGGGGAAACGTGGAGCCCGGTAGGGGGTCGTTACTTCGGCCTGAGCGGCTCTGTTGTGTGGCTGCCGGGCTCTGTGCGGGACCTCTGTGAGGGTTTTTTTTCCGGGGGTAATTGTGTGGTGTGGGGAAGTTTCCAGAGACCGCGGCGGTGCACCACAGTGGGAAGAAAGGACCGATTACTTTGCCTACATGTGGCTTGCGGACTGCTGATTGCGGCCATGGTTCGGCTCTCCCTCGCTTGGTGAGCGCTGCAGCGTCTATCTAAACCCAGTTGTTTGGGGTTCATTTTCTGACTACCGTCCAGTTCCTCTGGCTGCACTGCACTTGTCTCGATGTTTTGGAGCTTGTTAAATCATTATAGGTCGCCTTCTAACTGAAACAAGTGCATGTATATGAAATTATCCTACTTTTATAGCAAAATTAAAACCCTAAAAGCTGTTTTTGTCACTCATACCCCAAAATTTGAGCCCATATGAAGTTGGAGTGCATTGCAAAAGTATTCATAACTCCAGGAGAAATGTAGCAGCTCTGCAAAGGCATCATTAGTAAAGTTATAGAGAAATCACGTTTTTTTTTTTTTTTTATATAAAATAACATCCCAAGCTTTGAACAGCTGATGTAATCACCATTCCCATTGTGAGACAAGGTGGTGGCAGTGTCATGCTGTGAAGATGTTTTTCTTCAGCAGGTCAGGATAGCTTCGGTACAGATGGAGCTAAATATGGAAACATCCTGGAAGGAAAAGAAACTTGTGAGAGGCTGAAAACAACTTGGGGCAACGTAAAGCTGCAATGGGAATGCTTAGAACATTGTTCAAGTATTAGAGTGGCCCAGTCAAAGCCCAGATCTAAATCTAATTGAGAATCTGTGGCAAGACTTGCTCAAATATGATGGCTGTGTCTAATTATACAAAAATTAGAAGCATAACACACAAGTGTAAACATACCCAGACATGGCCCTACACCTAAAGCGACAGGCTGGTAAGGAGAGAATTAATCAGAGAAGTAGAAATCCACAATTCCGTCCTGGAGGAGCTGCAGAGATCCACAGCTCAGTTGGGAGAGTCTGTTAGTAAAGCAATAATCAGTCCCTCCAGAACGTTATGTGATCACAACTATAAATGCAAATTCCCTCATCATTCACAAATTTTGCATGGACTTTCAGTTTTCACCAGTCATCGCAGCTTTTCTGCAAATTTGACCAAACATCGTAACATTTTCTGTATTCATTTCTGTTCTGACTAATCACTGCAACCCAGTTAAATCTTGACAAGTTGCCTTAATTCAACTTTCTGTTTCACATTTTTGTTGTTTTGCAAAAACCATTTTGAGATATTCTGCACGATTTGTGTGTTGTTTGTGTGTTTTTCTTCTGCACTTTGACATCTCCTCACAACATGAGTTTTTGGTAATATGGGTGCTATTTCAAGGAGGTATTTAGATATTAACTGTTTAAATCCTCATTTTAGGAAGGTTATGTGCAGCTATTTAAGCTCTTTTGCAATACCATCTTATTGCAAAAATAAACCTGAAAAATTTATAAAGCACAACTTTTTGGAAAAGATGCTGCAAAATCTGTAATTTTCGGCTGCAACAATCACAAGTCAAATTTGCAATTGGCCACAAGCCATGTAGGAGGAGACAGCAACATCTGGAATAATGTGCTCTGGTCAGATGAGACCAAAAAAGACCTTTTAACCCAAATCAAACCACTGTGTTTACATGGTGAAGCATGGTCATGGTCGCTTCATGGTGCGGAGTGTGCTTTCCTTCAGTAGGAGGCTTGTTTGAGTTTCACTGATACTATTTACTTCATGTTGATCTATCACAAGGGATGAGAATACTTTTGCAAGGCACTGTAACCCTCCAGAAAGATTAAAAACCTTGCTGCTCAAAATGAATTTTACAGACTGATTGCACCACTGAGCTATGAGTGTGGTTGCTGAGGGGGTGTGTGTGTGCGTGTAGGGGGTGTGTGTGTGTGTGTTAAACCACATCCTCAGGGTGTGTGCAGTCCCTGGGAGAGGCATTCCAAAGAAAAACTTGCTTGCTGTTTAAACTCCGTTTGTTTGTTAACGCCTCCTTGGATTTCCCAGATTGATGTCGGGATGTTTGCCCGTGAACTTCCAGAGGGAAAAAGAAACTCTTGTCCACCGCTCTACCAGCCCACTCGCCACCTGCAGAGGGAAACAAAGTGGCATAATTGGTTTCCACAGTAAACACAGGTCACTGGAACATGCGATAGGGTGTTCGCGCTACATAAACGTGCTCCGACGAACCCTGAGAGGGAATAAAGAAGGCTTCTGTGAGCTTCACCGTGATTTCACGTTTATGTCATGGAACGACTCTGGGCCTCATGAAGGTCCTTATTCAGCCTGCTGTTGTTTTAAATCCTGTGCATGTCTGCCTCATCTCTCACCCTCTCTTTCTCCCCCAGGCTCTGCATGCTGTGGGGCTTTGTGGTGGTCACGACCTCATTGACCATCAGTTCTGCCAAGAGGAAGGTGAGTCATTAGATCATCCAGTTGGGTCAGCAAAAAGAAAAAAAAACTTTGTCACAACAGTGGGGTGAAAAGGGGACAAGAGTCAAAGGACAGGTTTGGATTTTTCTAGTGGGCTTAAAGTATCATTCCAAAAACACTGAGAAAACAAGAGTATAATATTAAAAAATGCAATCAAAAAAGCTTTACTTGCAGCAATCTGCAGCCTTTAAATGCATGTCTTTAAAGGTTACAGTGACTTTAGGAGCATATTGTGATTTACAGAAAGAGTTTCAAGGTAAAATGAACATTTAAAGTAATTTGAGCTGTTAGGGAAGCCATAGAAACTGTAAAAACTGAGCTGTAACTGGATTTGGGGAGTATGTAAACTCCAGCCAGCCTTGTTTTGAGTCGGATTGACCACCCTGTTCATCCGTAAGTTTACTCTGAGTAAATGACTTCCTTCTACAGAAAAAGCAAACAAACAAACATGCATCTTCATAACAATAATAATTTGAAAATCTAAGTAGCACTTTCAGTGCTTCACAAAATAATTTTTACCCCTTCAATGTTTCTGTTACATTAAATCCACAATCCCAAAAATGTTTTATTGGAATTTTTTATGCACTGCAGAAAGCAGTGCATAATTAAGAGTGAAAAGAAACGGGCACATTGTGTCTTTTTCTCTGCAATTAAAAGTGTTGTGTTGATTTGCAAATTAAGACAATATGTCTTTACCAGAGCCTGAAACCTTTGCTCTTTCTTCTTTGGAAAACATCTCAAACTGAACTGACTGGATAGAGAGCACCACTGATTTTCAAGTCTTGCCAAATTAGAGTTGGGTCTGCACTTTGACTGGGCCATAAATATGCTTTGGTCTAAACCAAAGCATATCTCTGTTTGTCTGTATGTCCAAGGGTGTTGTCCCGCTGGAAGGAGAAACAAAAGTTTCAGTTTTGGTTTTATTTGAACAGAGCGCCTTCTTCCATAAATTTACTGCAAATAAGACTGCTCCATACCAATTAGATGATTTGTTAATGGATTGAAGTGCTCTAGACTCTTTTTACTAATTAGTCGACTTTTACAGATCATTAGTTGTGCTGCTTTTCATGTTTGTGTATCAAAATAAAAGTCAGTGTCACACCTTTTAGATTTTTATTTGTAAAGAAAATGTAAAAACCAAATCTAATTTTTTGTCTACTTCATAATCATACATAATCATGTTTTGGTCTGTCACAATAAAGTTTGTGGTTGTAATATAACAGATAGTGTGGAAGTTCAAAAGATTTTAGTACTTTTGTAACTTATATATTTCAGTTGTTTTATTTATTTTCTTTGTGACAAGCTGAGTACATGAAAATATTAATTTAAAGGGTTACTGTTTGCTTCCTTGCTCTGCGTCCTGAAATAACTAGAGATTTGAATTGATGATGCATAAATAAACTGAACTGAAACAAATTAAACTTTAATTAAATTTCCACCTTATATTAAGGCAGCATTGGTACACCTTGGATAGACAGAAGAACTTTTTTAGCTTACTTATTGTCACATTTAAGGTCACTTTAAAGGTTTTTCACAAATATCTGCACAAATTTCTAGTTTCAACTTTGCTTAGTCTCCATCCACCAGATCCATGCACACCTGCAGCCAGATCTGTAAAGTTAAAATTACATTTTCACAACGGTGAAGAAGAAAGTCGGCAGGTTTTTAATGCACCAGAGTCCATCAGGTCTGCCAGTACAGTGCGGCAGGAGTTTAACCAGTAGCTCCAGAGGTCAGCGGTGGCTGCTGCAGGGGTCACTGCTTGCAGCTCATTAATACTTCCAGTTATGTGGCAGTTGTGTGTTTGATGGCACTCATTAACGACAGAGCAGCACACACATTCAACCCCGGCAAGCAAACCTCCATCACCCTTTCTCCTTGCTTTTCTCCCAGCCTCCCACCGTTTCCACCCCAGACGGCGACAAAAACTCTTATTAATGTGGTGGGAAATTTTTGGCGCTTACACCTGTCCCCACTCACCCGTCCGCAAACATTTAAGCACAGCACGTTTACCTGCATGTTTCCGCCCGTGTACACGCACACATTTAAGCACTTGTAAATAGAAGGCGGAGGGAAGCGGGGCGCAGATTTACGTCTTGGTGCCTGCTCAATGGCAACTTTTGTTCAGCTCGCATGTTTGCCTCGCTGCCAACCAGACCAGCAGCTCAGTTATGAAATGAGAGGAGAAACATTTATCTACAACCACAGAGGAGGAGATCAAAGCCATCAGCTGGCTCGCGCATACAGGCACTCACATTTACATGTACACAAACACAGCGCCGGGTCAGCAGTGGTCTTGTTGGTCCTGCTGTGGGTGACTTTAGTGAACACAAACTGCTGTGGATTTATCTGACGGCTCTTAAACTGCTGCTGGCAGGTGGCTGAGAAGCTTTTAAGCCCAAGTGATGAAGAGTTCAGGATTTACAGTTTGGACTCAGAGGAAGAAAAATCTTGGGATTGTGGATCATCGGTAAACTGTGAAGAGGTTTTTTGCATCTGCTTTTAGGGATTGGGGATTATTTCCTCTTAAATAATGCCAAGGTTTTCAGTTTTTAGTACTTTTTAAGGTTGAATTTAAGGCTGCCATCTGGTGAGATGTAGAGCACTTTGAAAATGAGGGGGGTTGTTTATGTAATGCCAACCTTTACCGATACTCCGTTTTATAAGCTTTTTTAAAAAAGCAGCTGGTTTTAAATTGTTTCCTAAGTCATGTTGTTGTTGAATACTACGTGTGAAAAACCTGTAATTAAATTTGTTCATTGTGCACGTTTAATGATTGATGAAACAATGGAAAAACCAACAAAAAGCCAAATAAAACAATTAAAAACATTGCTACAAAAACAAAAATGTGGTTAAATTAATGTATGAGTAAAGGGTTTGAGCTACAAAAAAATGTTTTATGAGTCATAATGTGTAATATTTGAATACAAATTCATACCATGCTTTTCAGATTATTGATAAACTATAAAAAAATAAATGCATTGTTTTACTTTTCGCAGTTATTTGACATTTCATGTTGCTTAAAAAAATCCTGGTAAAATATGTTTAAGCTTCCTTTTAAGTTCCTTTTATGTTTAAGTTGCACCATAAGAAAACGTGAATAAGTTCAAATATATATCTTGGCGTCACACTTTTGTGAACTCTTTAACTGACAGCCATCTTGGCAGGCAGTTGCTATGGAGTTTCTATGACAACAATAGAGTTACAATCTCAGAACTAGTTTTTGCCTCATTGCTAAGTAATAAGCAATTTACAGTACAACTATTACTCGATTGCAATTTTTGAGTAGTCTACAAACATCTGTGTAATACTAAGATAAATATCAGTGATATTTACTGTTGAACTTGTTGCTGAACTCGCAAAATTAGCTTAACTAAGGTAGCTTTTATCTGCAAGCCAAGATGGACGTTTAGCCTATGTGTATGTTACTTACTCTGCCAGTTATTCACACAAAATGTTTGTACATCTTTTACAAAGCCATTTAAACACCGATTGTATGAGTCAATAGATTTCAGACAGTAAAGCAGTTAACTTTATGGTAGTAGCAGATTGGATGCAGCTTGTTTGACATATTTTTCCGACAGCAGCGATTTTGTTCATGTATCTTTCTTTCACACATTGGTCAAGAGTGTCCAGATATTTCCGTTTTGTTGGTCTGGAAGCCGCTATGCATTGCGCATGCACTTGCCTACTAAGATGGCGTGGATCACGTCTGGCTCAGACTTCTGGGAACTATTGCATATTTCTGCACAGTATTGCTTTCTGAATTCATCATAAAGTCATGAGATTCAGTAGATGTGCTACAAAACTGAAAGGTTGAACAGATTTAACTGTTTGTAAGTTGTAAGACATTCATCAACATTTGATGTTTCGTTGTGTTTTCGTCTCTCAGGAGGCAGGTCGAAGGTCCAGACAGGTTTTTGAGGCGGAGCCTGTTGACGGCGTGTGGTCTGTGTGGGAGGAGTGGTCAGAATGCTCTCAAACCTGTGGAGTGGGTGTGTCTCACAGGACCAGGAAGTGCTTACCCCCTCCTCCACGTCCGCAGACCGCTCCTCACTCCTTCGCTCCACCAAACTGGGCGGGTTATTATCCCGGGAATGTCAGAGGACCTGCTGTATCACCTGGAAACCCTTACTATCCCTCTCATTACCCCAGGCAACACCCATCTTATCACTCCCCATCAGTCTCCAGAAGTCATAACCCTGGATTGCCGCTATATAGAAACACAGGGGGAGAAGGGCCTCCTGTTCAAAGCAATCAGTCGCCGGCCTTTTATCATCCTGAAGTGTCCCCCTCTGGTCAAGAGCCTGCTTACCGACCCCCCTATCACATGAACTCACAGCGGTACAACCAGCAGCCCGCACGCGCCTTCAGGAGGCCGACCAATCCAGGAGCAGCGAGGGCTGGGGGAGGCGGTAACAGGCGCTCCATCCCCGCCAGTCGGGAAGGTTTGCCTTCGAGGAGGTGAGTGAGACCGGAGATTTGAAATAATCCAACATTCCTGAAAAATGTGATTTTCTTCTGTTTTTCCCCTTTTTTTGGCCCACTTGTGACCTAACTCACCATTACTGATTAGTGTGATGCCTGAAAGCAGAAATAAGGTCATAGGGTGAAAAAAACGCCCTGAAGCGAATGAACTCTGGAACCTTTGACGGTTTAGCCGAATGAGATTTCAGCAGATGAAAGACCTTTTATGCTTGTTTTCTGTGACAAACACAAGAAAAACAAGGCTTTGTTTCCCAAGTCTCATGTCAGGACTTTTTAAAATCAGGTGTTTGGTAACAAAATTGAAGTGGAGCTAAGAGCAATTTTAATTCAATATAGATCAACCAATTAGCCTGACAGTCAGGTTTTTGGACTGTAAAAGCCAGAGTACTTTTTGAGGTATTCCTGTATGCAGGAATACCCTGATTCAAACCCACAACCTTCTTGCTGCAAGGCATCAGTGCTAACCACTGTTCCACTGTGCAGCCCTGCATTTCAGTCATTGATTTAAAACTATAAAGCATCTCCAGCCTCTTGAAAATCAGCAATTCACTGTTGATGAGCAGGAAATCATTTTGGAAGACAGTTTGGGGTGTTACTTGGTAACTTGTTTTTTTTTTTTTTTTTTGGTAGCTTTAAGTTAAATCAATGCTGAATAAATATTGAGGACTTGATTTTTAAAATTTTGTTTCCAATTAGACTTTTTTGCAATCTTCGAAAGTGGCTTTGATCAAAATAACTTGAGGTTTTCTAAAGGTTTTTTAATGTTTGGGCTTTGGGCTACATTTTTAACTCTTTTCCAGTCCAGCAGCTGATAATTTTTTGTTTATTTAACCTCTTAACTTTGACCTATGAATACTTCAGGCATAAAAGAGTTCTTTCTCTTCAGTTTCCTAGTTTATTATTAACAAATACTGCAGCTTATGTTGTGATTAGTCAGTTATAGGAAAGGATGGAGAATACATGTTAATATAATCATAAGGTTTACTTAAGTTATCCAAATGAAACACATCCTTACACAAAAGATTATGCATTTCAAGTGTGTGTTTCTGTTCATTTTAATTTTTTTGGTTAGAAGTTGTTAGGATTTCTGTATTCATAGATATTAATGGAAAGTTTAGTGGAAGGAAAAAGTGTAGTTGGAGAAGTTGAACAATTATCATTCACTGTAAGCCAGAATTATTAAAAGTAATTGAAAAATATGTTTGAAATATACTAGTGTGTCCTTTATTTTTTTACAAAATTACTGAAAAAACTATTAGTTGAAATCAGTGGTGGTTAAAAATTTAGTTTGTAAATTAGCGATCTATATATGTATTTTTGTTCTATCATAAAATAGAAAATAGATATTTTCTATGCTAACCCTGAAACTTGCAGTACTAATCGTTCCACTGGTTTAGCGGAAATCTTCAGTGAGAAAGCGGAAATCTTCTATGAATGTCAGAACCCTGAGATTCATAGAAAAAGACAATTACTCAAAAAGGAAGTGAGTTTTGCGTAGCTGGCTATAGCAACAGTGGTTTGTTTGGGACAAACAGTAGCCACTGCATTGTTCCCAGACAAAGAGAAGATTTGTATCTCATCACAAAATACAAGATCGAAGTGATCTGTGGGATTAATTTCCCAGGGTGCAGCATGTTGTTGGGGATGCACTGAGGCTTCGATTGTTTTCACAGTGGATATTTTTGTAATGCAGGCTGGACTTGTGCCCATGTCTGCCTCTGGTATCTGTGCTGTAATTACATCATTATATCTGTTTTTTATCATTTACCTAGGCTCTGCATCCCTCTGCCCTCTCACTGCATCCCACCGTTTGCATGTTGTTTATATTCAGCTCATCCCAGCTAATTGTTTTCTCTCTGACTTTGACTTCATAATTTCTTCCCTGCTGTGTTTTTCCCCTTTTTAAATTCGTTTTGCAGGGCTTCCAGCGTCCGTCCTGGTCAGTTTGGGTACGGAAAGGTTCCCTTCTCCCTGCCTCTGCATCGAACCAACCGCCAAGCTCGGCACACTGCTAACGGCACCGACGAAGCCCCCGGGCTGACCGTCACCAACGATGACACCCAGACAGAGGAGGAGGCAGGGAGGGAGGTAGACAGAGAGGCAGAGACAGCAGAGGAGGAGAATGGAGAGCAGAAGATCAGCGAAGCTCCTGAGGAGGAACCCATTCCAACAGGAAGACCACGCCAACACGCGGGCCGGACGTCCCATTCTGAGCACAGGAGGAACAGAGTCCCACCCCAACACTCCTTCTCGCGCGCCTCGTCCTCACCGGTCCTCGTTAACCGCCAGCGTTTTGACTGGAACTCCGTCACCGCTCCTCCGCCTCCTCAGTCTCACCCTCGCTCTCCGGGCAGCTCTTCTCTTTTCACCTCTCCTCTCCACCGCCCCAACCTGGTACACACAGAGAGGGAACCCCACCCGGGCTTCGGGCCCCAAGCCCCACCCGCCGGCAGTGTCTTCCCCTTACAGCACCCGCACACGTCTTCCCACCTTGGATCGGAGGCCAGCAGGCACGGAGGAGGCGACGCTCCTCGGCTGCTCAGGTGCTCTGGGCCGGAGAAGGAGTACCGCAGGTGCTTCTCACAGGTAGGACTGCCTGATTCCTTACAGCAATTAATAGCAATGTTGCAGTAAAAAAAGATAATTAAAAAAAAATTTTTTTACAAATCTTTACTCAGCTGCAGTTTTTGATTTGAGCTTTGCAGGCGGTTGCCCAGGGCGGCATGGGCATCAGAAAGGATGCAAAAAAGAACCAGATAACAGAATATAACTTACCTTCAATTCAGTTTATCTATATAGCACCAATTCACAACAAATGTTGTCTCAAGAAACTATAATTGCCACTGATTCTTATCAAATTGTACAGTATGCTCAATTAATTATTCAAAGTAAATTAAAACATTTCTACTTAAGGAAACCCAGCAAACTGCCCTTTAACAGGAAGAACCCTCCAGCAGAACCAGAATGAGCTGACACGACTGAAACCTCATTCTGGATTCTGAGTCCAAAACAGTGAGTCACTGATAAGGATCCAATTTCTCCGTTGTTCATGGAACTGAACTTTATTAACCAAGGAGAACCATGCCTGGAGGATTTTCACAGATTTCTATACAGTTTGTTGTCTTTGATACCATTTCTTAACTGTATTTTATGGTTTGTACAAAGGGCAGCGTTGTTCACAATGTAGGAGATAAATATGTTTAATGTTTAGTTATCTTTGTGTCATTTCATATTTCTGCTTGAAACAGTTTTATTATTTTGGGGCAGCTGCCTCATGTTAGAAAAGACCACCAAGATGGAGTATAATATAGAATATGTTGAGACTTTTATTGTCCAGAGAGTGAAAAAATGTGTCTTCGGTTCACACTAAACAACCCTTTTAGGATCTAAGCCAGGACTTTTCTTAGGGAAGAGAAGAAATATATCCTCTTTATTGGACATTTTTTA
Organism: Brachyrhaphis roseni; assembly: GCA_903066815.1. Classification (NCBI taxonomy): domain Eukaryota; kingdom Metazoa; phylum Chordata; class Actinopteri; order Cyprinodontiformes; family Poeciliidae; genus Brachyrhaphis; species Brachyrhaphis roseni. Next base: position 62,957 of record CAEFZY010056673.1, read on the forward strand.
GGGCCCCCAAAAAGTGGCACAGGTTCAGTACTGATTGTTTACAGATGGAACAAGTAGGAATTCAAAGAAAATCAACCCATAGAGGAAAAAAGAAACAGTAAGGAACAGTTATTTCTCAAACATCACAACAAGGACCTTTTACATGTAATACAAAATAACTGAGTGGATTTATTTTAGCACCGCGTGTTCTCTTAGCTGTGTTTCAGACACTTCCTTTGTTTACTGCATTGATTTGACAGCTGACTGCTGGTTTTCTGCTGATTACTCTGTATAACAGAGAGCAAATCAACTTTCCAACATTTTTCACTCCTTCTATTTCATAAAATGCAGTAAGTTGTTTATCCACATTTTCTGAATCTCCATCCAAATGTGATTTTTGTTTTTCTTTTAACAGTCTCTCACCTCGTCAAAATTGGAAGCAGATTTCTGTCTTTGGGTCTTTTAACTCATTTCTTTGTGTATGAAATTATCCAATTTGATGTTGGAACCATCTGTTTCCAGCTGATTAGACGGGAATATATGAGGTGTTATAATCTAATAATGCATCCTGTAAAACTCGTTCTAAAGCTCCTGTTTTTGTCCTACATGTGTTACTGAAGTGGAAGTCCATCCGTCCGTAGCAGATGTAGTTTGTGTTGAGTACTATCAGTTCCTTTCATCAGCGCTTCAAACCTGTTCAAAGCAAACTGTTTCCTTTAAAGTTTCATGAGTTGTCCTCCATTAAAGACACAAATGCAGATAGTGAGACTAAAGGTGTTTTAATTGACCAAACTTTCATTTCCAGCTGGTGCCGTTCGCTTTCCAAAGTGGCTGAAAAAACTGTTCACCTCCTTGCCTGTGGTGGCGCTGCACCAACAACCACTGAGGAAAACAACACATAAACCCCAGAAAATGAAAACAAAAATGGAGTTACGTCAGATTTTAGTGGTTCTAGGATTTCTTCTTTGTCCCTGGTCACAGATCACGAGAAATTTCTCCCGTTAGCGCTAGACTCGCATGTTTGTTTTGACTTTATTTATCCAGAATGCTTTGCGGTATAGTTCGCGTTCTGCTTTTAGAGCGATCTCTGCTCCGCTTGTATCGCCATATGCATTCAAACCGCAGCAGAGTTCACTTAAACCAAACCAAGACCGAGGTTTGTTGGTGGACACAGTTCACATTTCTGGTCCACATCAGATTTATTTACATCTCCACAATCGGACCGAATTTTCTGCGCAAACGAACAATAGGGCTGAAGTGATTAATCAGATTAATTGTGATGAATCAATTATTGAAATAGCAATTAGTTGATTAATTGTTGACTAGCATATCCAAACTCAAAAAATTCATTTTTTCTGACACACTCAGAGCAGTAATCAAGCCACAACTGTTCAAATATATATATAAATTTTATTTTAAAGATAACACCATTATCTCTAACTATGTTTTACCCCAAACTCCTCAAGAGGAGCATAAAAGATCTTTCAGCTGCTGAAACCTCATTCGGCAAAATCATCAAAGGTTCCAGAGTTCATTTGATTCAGGGCGTTTTTTCACCCTGTGACCTTATTTCTGCATACAGTTCAGATTCATTAAAGGAATGCTTTATTATTCCACTTTACTCAATAAAATGTGCATTTTCTTATTTAAAAAATGAATTTAATTATTTGCTTATTTGCATTTTTACTGTATTTCTAAGAGGCTTAATGGAAATCTGCAGAATGGACCAATTTTTTTTAAAAATCCAATTAATCGATTATTAAAATAATAATTAGTTACAGCCTCAGATTAAAGTGTACTTAACAGGGCTGGTTTGGGGTTTTTGAAGGTTGCCGCTCTAAATAAATTGCGACTCTGTCTAATAAAGACTAATCTTCTGCATGATGGATGAGCAGGTATCCCACCAGAAAGAGTCACAGGATCCATATCAGAGGGACATAAATACCCAGAGCGACATGTGAGTGGGTTATTTTTTCCACTGGCTGCAGATCTGCTTTAAGTGAGAGCGCAAGGAGAGAAGATAACATTGGTTTTTAAACACACCGACACACTTTCACAATTTCTCTCTCACGCACCATATCTGCAGCTTTCTCTCATCAAGTGGAAGTAGATACTTGAAGTGGGAGCCAGCTTGGCACTTCAGAGCTCTTAGCTTTTCCCTGCAAAGATAATTTGGCATCCGCTCTTGTCGTCATTTAACCCTTCTCTTGTTCTTTCGGTCTTTTTCTCTGCGTCCTGCCCTGGCCGTCTTGCCCCCACTTTAAGGCAGATTTAGTGTCTTGGCAGAGTGTGTCCCCCTGTGTGTGCCAGCAGGGCTAATAGCGGTCCTGTGACTGCCGATTCTGACTCATTGGGTTACATATTTACCCTACATTAGCCTCTGCGTTTGCTCTATCTACCCCTGCAGCACGGATCTTGAGGTTTTTATCTCTGTCAAATAGGTTTTAAGTGCTGATTGCAGGACTTCGCCTGGGCTTGTATGTGTTCAATGTCTGTGTGTATGTGAGTAATTTAGGGGGTGAGCTAGACCGAAAGTGACACATCCCTTTATCTGTTAGGTGTGTTTGTCATAACATGGTGCGCCTGAGGCCCATCACAAGTATGATTGTGTGTTGGTGTGTTTTTTGTGCTGTTGCATTGGGGAACTAGGAGAGGAACAGAGGAAATGAGAAGGGCAAAAGGTGAACATGTGTGTATTTGAATGAGACTAAGCACAGGGTGGTAGAGGAAGTGGCGCAGTTAGGCTGCAGTGAATGAGAGCTCTGTTTTTAGAAAAGCTGCCCTGAATCTGTTGCAGAATGGATGAAGGGATGAAGAAATGGAGCTGGGGGCTGGTCGGTATGAGTCCTTGGGAGTGTGTGCCTCGGCGAAGAAGAAGTATTTGGTGGGGATTTCATAAGTTACATTAAGCATGGTTGGCGGTGAAATCAGACAGAGTGGGATGACGAGTTTGTTTTGATGAAAAGGCATGTGTGAAGAGCGTAACAAGAGAAGAAGTTATCCTGTCAGAGGAAGAAAAAGGTGGAATTTGAGAAGACTCTGTCTGGCATATTTAAAAGTGGAGACAGCAGCTTGAAGCCTTTCCTTTCTGAAGTCTTTCACACTGTGTGTTGGTGACTATACGAGCTCCTCCTCTTCCTCCCCAGAGTAAATATTTACTCAGAGTCAGTAACAGTAAATGCCTCTGCATGATCGAGCAAATGTTGTGTTCAGGGTGACCTAATAAGACGGATACCATCAGGGGCAAACGTGTAACTTTAACCTACACTAGAAAGACATTCCTGAGCGTTTACTGGACTCACTTCTTCATCTTCACCTCATTTTAAGAGTGACAAGGAACTGGAGTGTTTTAGCAGATTTCAAGCAGAAAAATAAATGGTGCCTTATCAGGACGATTCACCTTCTCCTGGTCTCCTCTCAGTTTTGCCTTTTGATAGTTTTTCCTTTAGAAAAGTTATTTTACATACCCAACTTTAGTAGTTACTGTTATACTCTTTGTTCTCATAGCTGGATTACTTCAAATTTAAGGATTTAAGGACTGTGGGATTCATACTATATTTTCTGACCTATTAGCTAAACCAGCACAAGATGCCTCTTGTCTTCAAGAGGCATCTTGACTATGAGAAACTGCTGCAGAAAATGGCAGATTTATCGACTCAAAGTGAATGTCAAAGCAAATGGAAATGTCACCTTACCAGTGATTCACAGTAAGAACTGACAGACAGCCAAGAAATAAAACTGAAGTTATTGTTTTTGGACCGAAAGAGTCAGCACACATCTTTAGCTTCTACATCTAGAAACGAGTGACCTGGCTGGGTGCAGTGATGGACTCAGACTAGAACATCCAGACACACATAAAGACGATTACAAAGTCAGCCTTCTATCAGCTGAAGAACATCTCTACGGCAGAAAATGAAGTAAATCTGGTCAGTAATTTTAAAAGTTCTCTTTTGGCCCAGCTAACATCAAAATATTTTTCCTGAGTCTTGAGATTTTGAGGTCTTAGGTCCAACACTGTAAAACATTTGAGCCACATTTAGTTGTGTCTACTATCTTCTACTCTTTAACTCAAATCAATTTAGTGAGTTTTAGATTTTGAACCTAAATGTTTGAGTTTGTGAAAAATAAACTTACAGTAGTAAGTTGTGTTAACTTTTTATTATTTTTGTCAAACCTCCAAGAGTTGAATAAACTACAGTTTTGAGGTTAGCACTTAAAAAACTGAAAGAAGAAAAAGACAGGAGTGGGAACTATTTCCCAGAATGCATAGCAGCATGTTTGTATCCTGTGTGGCACTGCGAGTGAGACGAAAGTGTGTTACAATGATCTGACTCTTCTGTGTTACTAAGGCAAATGTTTATTTTAATGCAACCTTACAAAGATGGAGGATAACGTCCTTTCACACTAAATGTTTTTGAGCAGAGTTCATTGTGATATTTAATAATATTCATTATCAGATTAGAATTTTTGTTTATGCAATTTCTTATAACTTGATAATGTGAGTGAAAATAAGGCAGAAGTGCAGTTTTTTCTTACATATTATGAAATAATTATTTGGTTTAAATTTCAGCATTAAGTTAAAACTCACAGTACAAGATTAATGAGCAACAACTCGTCTCTTGTTGTTAAATCAACTTCATGAACTTTAATTTCTGAGTTAAAACCAAAAGAATTTTCTTGTTCACTTCAATTGCACTTTCAAGGCAGCAGGTGAACTTTCATTTTCAAGTTAAACCACCTTCAAATGATTAAAAGAGGCTCCAAAATCTCTGTTATATGATAAAATCACAAGATTTTTTCCTGCATCAAATTACGAAATGTGCATCAACTTGCTAAAGTATACTGTAATTTTCCCATAAACATGCATTTTGAGTAGAGGAGAAACAGCAGAGGGGCTGTGTGCATGAATGGGGGCAAAAAATACACAAGTAGTGATGGATTTGTGGGCCTTGGGAGACAAGCACAGAAAGTGGTGGAGGCTGTAGGGGGTAAACCTCAGATCTCGTTAAGTGAATGTTCTCTCGCCGTCATCTTGGCTTGAGCTGAACTCGACATGACACCGCCTGGACGAAAACGAGGTTTTAATAAGGGGAAGGTGAGCATGCTCAGCTGTCGAGGAAGAGGTTCTGTTGGATTCATAACACAGCATTGTGCACTGGAAAGCAACAAAGCAACTATTTTATCTGAATTGGATTATAAAGAAGAACCCTGATAAGTGAGATTGAAATTAAATAGATTTTCAGTTTTAGAAGAAATGCAAACATTGAATGTTAAAATGTTAACATTTAAAGAGGAGCATAATGGTAGATATGATTAAATAATTTGCGCTAAAGTATTCACACCCCTTTAATTTTTTCACATTGTCTTGTTACAACCACAAATATAATTGATTTTTGTGGATTTTCTTTGATAAACCAACAACAAATCGTGCAGAATTGTGAAGTGAAAGTAAAATACTTTCTTTCTTGTTGTTTCACCCAATAAAAATCAGAAAAATGTTCCATATCTATACTAATTTTGCCTTATTAACACTCGTACTCCAAAATAAAATTTATTGCATAGACTGCTGCACTGTCTTCCTAACTTCTCCCCCCAAATCTTCAAATTCGGAAAGCTGCAACCAAAGAGTGATTAGAAGCAGACTGAAAACATTAACCAATAACTAATGATTTCCTGTTTAACTCATCTACTAATCTACTTTTGATTCATTTCAAATCCATCTCCTCCCCTTTGATTTGTGGAGGCTGTTTTGGCTCTAAATGTCCTAAAAGGAAACTTGTAGGCGCAGTTTAGATCGGATCATAACACAGTAACCGATTTCATGCTGATCGGTTTCTGTGCCGAGGGCTGAGAACCTCAGAGGAGGTACACTGTTTGCATCTTCTGTCTGTCTTGGGGATAGGATTACACAAGCGAGCATAAATCATGTAAAATTCGGTGTAATTTGGGTCTGGATCTGGATCCCTAATCTTAAAATTGCAAAATAAGTCTCTGGGTGTATGGGAAACGCAGCTCTTGTCTGCACCTATGCTTGTTTCTCTTTTGACTTTAAAGCAGACAGGATTTCTGATCTCACCGTCTCAGTCGAGACCTGCAGAGTTTGTGTTGTAACCAAGCCGGGAGATCTGCGTGTCTTCAGGGAGTCAGGTGAGCGCGCCTAATCGCAGTCTATCATTACACACAGGAAATGTATGATTAGGACTACCAGGCACACTCCTCATAACCAACCATAATGTTGTTTTCATCAGGTGACAAACAGATGTGTTAAACTCAAACTGCATGCACTAATTTCAAACTTATTGCTGCTTTATTTGCTTTAGTGCTTTAACAAGCAGAGGTAGAGGCACTTCTCTAAGAAAACCAGATGCAGCTTATTCAGTCTGTTTATATGAGCTCTTGTACGCTTGAGTTTCTCACAAATATTTCTTTCATGTGTCTTGTCATCCGTTTGTGCCTGGTTTGTGTCGCCTCTCACCTGTTTTAAAGACTTTCTGCTTTATTTCAACAAGAAAGTTAACCTAATTAGCTCCAAATTATATGTTTTTGTATTTCCCACCTGAAAGACATTAAGCACAATTAAATAGATAAAACCTATTAATTGAAAGGGACTGGAGAGCCTATAAGATTAAAGAAATATTTTTAGTTTTTGCTTTAGTTCATATATACGTTCATTCAGAAAGATAATATTGCTACAACTTTCACAGCTGTAAACATCAGCCTTATCTTTGAATCTCAACGAATGGAAACAAGTGCAAGGAGAGATTAATCTTGTTGAGCCCAGCGAGAGACAGTATGATATCTGCTTAATTTGTCAGCTGGGGTGGAGCTCCTGATCTGTTTCCCCATGTTAATTCTCTGAGCTTCCCTTGGTTTAGCGTTTGGACCAGGAAGAAAGTTCTGGGATTAAAATCACGATTTTATCTCCCTAACATATAACTTGTTTGGGTTTTGTTTTGTAAATTATGTAGCTGATCATATATCCTGGAAAGCTCTTTGGTCATCTGCAGGCTCTTTGTGGTTTTTGCAGTGACAAACTAAATTAAGTAGAGGTTTATTGATTTCGAAATAGCGCATATAATGCATATAAGTGAGTTTAACATGTGTGCAAATAAGCTAAATTGATTAGGTGTTGAATATGCATCAACAGGCACAAGTGGTATTCATGCTTGACCTTAGCTGTGTAAAGATAAATTTGTAACACTAGTCTTCCAGGGGTTATTCTTTTAGAAAGTCCCAACTTCCTTAAAAAAGCACAAATTCAAAACAATGAGAAATGCTTTCAAAATAAAGTCAAAATAAATATTTGAGGAGCCATCTTAGCAGTTTTTATGGTTGATACAAATAATTAAGACCAAATTGTATCTGTTAGCTGAAAGTAACTATTTAATTATGAAGAGTTGCTAACCTGAAAAGTGTTTAAATCAGATTGCGGTTTACTTTAATATTATGATAAAAAATTTTGTTTTTCACCTTTCCTGCTTCCAGAATATCCCAATTTATTTAATCTCCTGTATTTCATTTTTCTTTGGGTTTTGTTTTTCGCCATACGGATTGGATCCCTCAGTTTGTTTGGATTTTAGGCACCAAGGAAGAAAAAAACAAGTGAAACGAGAGAAAACTTCCACACATTTCACTGAAAATCAGCATCTAACGCAGGAAAACTGGATTATTCCAAAGTGTTGGTTGGCCTTAGAGAAAAGTGTAGTCTACGCAGTGGCGGGACCAAATGTAGGACTTTTATTAGTGATTAAAACCGGCATGCTGATCCAACATTTTTGTATTAAGCAGGAAAATATTTATACACTTTTAATATGTGATTTTATTGCATTTTCACAGACTTCCTTGAGCATTTAAGAAATTCTAGACTTTTTTCATCTCCTGAGAGCAACAGTGACATTTCCTTTCACTTCCTTCCTCTTCTAATTGTTTACATGTTGATCGATGTGTCATTTATCTTCTCAAGAAGTCCTGACATCCCGTTTGGGTCGAGGCTGAAGGCTGGGTGGTTCCTCTGCAGATTACAGACACCGGGCCACCGGTTCAAGATTAGCCAGACAGAATGTTAAAAATTGAATTTGTATTAAAATATCCTGGATTTTTGTTCTTGCAAGCAGATATTAGTGCTGTCACCTGATGATTTATGACTCCAGGGACCTGCGGTCAGTTGTTTTGTCTGCAGAAATCCTTGAGGAATGATCAGCCAGCCTTAACCTGTATGTGGTGCTGAGGTGATGTAACCAGATGTGGACGGTTTTGGTTTGTGAAGAACCAAGCAGGGTCACAGCAGAGTGTCCCTGCTTTTCTTCAAAATCTGTCACACTGCTGTCTGTTTTTCTTTTTACTTGGCGTTTGTATTTCACATCGGAGTGCTGTGTGTCGTCAGGAGCCTTTGTGTTTATATGTCTGCTGCATGTGGGGATGTATTTGTGCAACCTAGGCCAGTTCATATCCCCCTCTGCTTCACAGGCTGGTGTATATTGCAAACTCCCTGTCAGTAAAAACATCTTTAATGTTCACTCTCTCACCAGCTGCTTTCACTTTCCTTTCACCTGCTCTCCGTTGCCCTTACACGTTCATTCATTCACCTTCAGTCGCCACAGAAACAGACAGTTCTACACTTTTTACCTCATCTCTTGTTACTTTTGATCTATTTTGCTCTGAGGCTATGAAATACGGCTCCTGTCTGCTGTAATATAGGGTTCTCCCTGCTTCCCAACAGAGCAGCTGATATCTAGTGGTTTCTATTTGTCTAATTTTACCAGAAAACATTCATCAAACTCTCTTCTTGACCTTTTACAGTATTTGTCAAGCTTAAAATGGGAAATAATCTTTATCTGAGTAAGTTGAAACATCCTGCTTCTCATAATTTTATTTGTTTGTGTTCTGCTAAGGCTCAATTTATGATCTTTAAGTTTATTTGACAATAAACTCAGAGGGTTCTTATAAAGCTTTACCCCAACCAAACCCAATATCCCTAACTTAAGTCTGCTGGAGAGTTGCTACAGTTAAACGTTGTGTCTGAGCTGTAATTATCTGAGATTTATCTTGACATAAACTCCACCTGGGACAGATGTGGAGGAGTTGTAGCCTCCCTCTTCTACATGTTGTAGATAGTTTAGGGGAAAAATAAAAGTAGGTCTTCCAAACCATTTTTCTTGCCTTGCATATTGACGTAAAGCAAGGTGCTCTGGTTGCACTAGCTGGTGCCATTAAAGACAATTATATGTGCCTGATCCAAACTCAATCTCATGTTGTCCACTGTCTTTTGCAACAACACAAAATCTTACCAGGTTTCTTGGTTTAGTTTCTACTGCAAATATCTTAGGTTTGTCTTATTTCAAATGTACTGACTTACAAGTAGCTTTTCAGCAAGACATAATAGCTTGTTTTAAGTCAATAGTTTCTTAATATTGATGAAAAAGTACTAGTTATAAGTCTAATAATTTGTCAGTGAGTAGGACTAATATCTTTTTGCTTGTTAAGGTTTGTCTTATTTCAAACATGCTGATACAGCTCTGGAAAAAATGAAGAGCCCACTTCATTGAACCTCATTGAAAACCTCCTGGTTATTCCACCAAATATTGATTTCTGAACTCTTCCTGGGTTAAAATATTAATATTGTTATTTCTAAATGAATATGAACTTGTTTTCTTTGCGTTATTTGAGGTCTGAAAGCACTGCATCTTTTCCGTTATTTCTCATTTTCTGCAACTAAATACTAAATTTTTGCTTGGAATTTCAGAGACATGTTTTTAGTAGGTCATAAAATAAAAGAACAAACTTTATTTTACTCAAACATATACCTATAAAAAGTAAAATCAGAGAAACTGTTAATTTTAAGTGGTCTCTTAAGAGTTGTATTTGCACTAGAAAGTGGACGCAAAATTCTTAGTAAGACTTTATGTTTTTTGCCATGTTGGCTAGACTTAAATTTTTGCCTGGGTCCCACAAACTCCACAAAAACCACTCCACAATGTAAAAATAAATATAGCCAGCTTGTGGTCTCAGTGGTGTCTTAGAGATTGTCTTCCAGGGCAAATTAAAGAGGTACTTTGCTCATCAGTATGCAGGAAGGATCACGAGAGTTTCCCTAACTCTTCTGAACATGCCCAAAATGACTGTGGTGCATTGTGATGGTTCATCATGCATATCTAGGTTCTGAGGACTAGCAGCAGTAGTATCTCATTTATTATGGGATGTTTTTGTGCACCTTCACATATTGGTCCTCAAACAGTTTGAAACAAACAGACAGTTCTCCAAATAACTTCTTGCAACACCTGATGATGATGTTGGTCGCCGAGCAACTAAAATTAGCTATCATTTGTGTAGGGCCATGTTCAAGCTGCTTGTGCACACAGATATGTGTTGCGCTCCCCAAGCTAGAGACAAATGCAAACACCTCCAAATTGCTCAGATAAAAGAGGATTATGAAGGAGAAGCACAATCAGCAGATCATGTGGTTTGTAGTAAAACATAACAAAAGTGGTCATAGTCTTCAGAGCCTTGATGTGATCAACTCAGGTTACTAAAAAAGAAAGACTTTGAATTGGTTTTATTTTGGTTAAAGGAAACAGTTTATGGATAATAGATGTGGGACCAAAAGCTGAAGAAAGTTATTCAATACGGAATTCCTGCAGTGGAATATACTTTTTTTATGGATTTCTATTTGTAGGTTAAGATTTGTTTTTAAAGACAGGTTTGCCTAATATATATATATAAAAAAAAACATTTCTGGAGAGTTTGTGTCATACTCTCACTTTGACAAGCTTCAATAACTCTTTCTGAAGCGCTCAGAGGACCTTGTTCAGTGTGGCTATAAATACAGATCACTTTCTTTAACACTGTGAACCGAAGCATTTGCTTTGTGGAAGCGTTGCTCGCCTTGAGGGGCCCCGCTATCTGCCTCAGTAAGTACCTTTACCCTGCACCCCTCTCCTCTCTGTCTGTTCATGCTCTCCTTAGCATAAATAAAGACCCCCCTCACCCTTTACTCCCAGCATACATGTCTTTGCAATAACACAGATTCTTCTGCAGTACCATGACACTGAAGTGAATCTGTTTTTACTCTCCCTTTATCGTCCCTCCTTCATCCCTCCATACTCTCCATTAGCCTCCTGATGTTTTTGCACACCCTAAACTCTTCTGGGGGGGAGTCTATTCAAACTATTGCGCTTCTGTCATCATCTGCATGACTGCACACACTTGAGTCTTCTTGCATTCCTTCTTTTCTTTTACATTGATTCTGTGCCTATTGTGGAGGCTGTTTTTTGGGTTTTCAACACGCCGCAGTATTGCACAGCTGCACGCCTGTTTAAAGTTTTTGTTTCTTTATTGTGTTTGCTGCTGCAAGCACTCAAACTTGCCATGAGACGCTTTCCAGCATGAAATGTGTCTCTGCATGTTTATGTCCTGCAGAAATATTTACAAGCATCGTGTAAATCGTGGCAGATTTACACGATTCTTTGATACATCAGGTCACATACGTGCGCTGACCCCGAAGGATCCGGGTTCACTTCTGGCTTTAGTCAGAGTCGCTTTGTTAACTGAGCTGTAACACATCTCCTGCACAGAAATCAGTTTATTTCTGCAGAATTAGGCTTTCGCAGAACTTTCTATGTAACGTTTCTGGAGTTCATTTCACACATTGGAAGAACAGCTGACTGTATGAGACACATTAGCCACATATATTCCTCCAGACAAACACTCCTGTGAGAGGGATGAATCCAGCGCGCCGAGTGTCAGCGAGTACACATTCTAGTGTTTTACCCACGAGAGTTTTTTTGGCTACACTTTGAAGCTGGTTCACATGGGAACTGTGGACCCGGTTCGTCTGTGAATGATCATGTATGTAGAGACTCGATAATTCTCTTTCTCTTGTCCCTGCACAATGGATAGCTTAGAAGTTTCCAGCTGTTTGCGACAGCTGCATGAGTTAAGAGGTGGGGGGCAAGAAAAAAAGGGAACAAATCAAATACGGAGAGGGGTTAAAGACAAGAAGATTTCATAGTTGACAGAGATTAGAGGTGCAAAGAAATCTGAGATGTTTGTGTGTGGTATGCCAATGTGTGTGTCTGTGTTGAAGCCAACGATTTTGGCTTCCCACGGTCCTACCTGAATATGTCTTCACTGGTGAAATATTCAAAACTTTCGTTTAATGTCACATCAGAGTTCTGTAAGAAAGTCTCCTTGTATGTCTGGTCCATACGGTTGGAATAACATATCACAATATAAGCATTTAATATGTCAATATTTATCAATATTTATTGATTATATTTTTGTTTTAAATATCTGAAATACTACCAAACTGTTGACGTGACTTTCCTGTTTTATCTGCAGTTTCCTCTTGAGTTGTTGTGCGAATCTTTTCCATTCACTCTGCCTTGATTTTTTATTATTTTTAAGCACTTATGAGGCACAGTGGTGAAACCTGAAACTGATGCTGCACAAGGTACTCAACAGGTCGTTGCTAGGTAACCACAAGTCACTCAGCAAGTCATTGCTAGGTAACCAGTGAGTGAGATAGTTAATGCCACTATCCTTTCTTTACTGGCCATGAGAGGTTGAAATTATTGAACTTTGTATGGCGTCATCTTGGTGCAACGACAAACGTGACGCACCATATCTTGTTCTTGTCGCAAACAGGGATGTTTTTCTATTCCCCAATCAATTGACTTGTTTGTGTTGCACCAGTGGGGCCACTGTAGCTGTACCTTACTCTTGTTGTCTGGACCTACAGCTTATGGGGGCCTAGGAACGGTGCGGTATGGGTCGCTTTTACAAAGGAAACTGACAAAGTAGAACTGCACCAGCCTGTGCCGTACCGCTAAGTGGAAACTAGGAATTACAGTCCGGCAGATTCGTGTCAGCCTAATTTTTCAGCTGTTGTTTATGAGCAGGTATCCTGAAACTCCACGGCTCCATGAGGACTTCTTGAATGAGCGCCGGGCCCTCATGCACACACGCGCACGCCCCTGCAAGCGCTCACACAGTCACTCACTCCCAGCAGATTTATGGGAGCAGCCGTTCCAAGAAAATCTATCACTTCCATATGCTATGAATGCGCTCGCTGCTGGCCAAAGCAGCATGCAGGCTGCATGTGTGTAAAATCATGGTGTGTTTGTGCCTACCTCCAAGGACTCCAGATAATTCTCCAGTTTCATTATTAGATGTTTTTTCCTTGCCACTCGATCCTCTCCACCACAACTTCTCTGGAGACCAGTAGAGAAACGGCCTTTTCTTTGGTAGCTACACATACTGGTTCAGTGTGTGGCACTATATTATTTGACTTCCCCCTCCTCTCTGTCTTTGTGTTTTGACCCTCCAGGTGTGTGGAGGAGGTGCGTTGGACTCCAGAGCAGAGCAGTGCACGGCCTTTAACGACCAGGAGTTCATGGGTCGCCTCTACAACTGGGAGCCTTTCACTGAAGGTGAGCACCGAGTTAACACACTCACACAGTTGTTAAAGAGTTTCCTTGCTTTAATTTGGTAAGAGGTTTACAGGGAAAATTAACTGGCACCGCAAGGGAGAGAGTAAAATGTAAGCTTGACTGGGTTCAAATTTCTCTCTAATGAATGTGAGTTGGAAGGCGTCCTCTCATGCCCAGCCCCTCCGGCATCCCCCACTTCTCCACACAGCATCGACAGCAAAGGGAGTAGACAAGAAAAGCAAATGATTGGAACTCAATCTACTTCTGTTCTTTGCACAAAATACTTTGCTCCTTTTCTTTTTCCTTTTGTTTGTCCAACATCTCTCCCTCTCTGCCCGCTTCTCCTGCCAAACGTCTCCTCCCTGCTTTGACGGAGGACGCAGATTCCTGCAGCGTGAGATAAAGAGCACAAGAGCAGTGATGAGATGTGTGTGTCACACAACTAGTGGAAGCAAAATTGGGGCAACTTAGGAGTTGCTCGGTTTAGTTTTTACAAGCAGTCTTTTAAAAGAAGTACTGCCTGAACCTTTTGACGTTTTGTGACTTTGTAGCCGCAGACAGGGGGATTTTAGATGACAGACCAACACAAGATGCATTTTTTTCATGAAAATAGTTTCTCTAAACTGTGGCACACATTTCTCTGCAGCACCCTTTTTCCTGATAACCCTAAAAAAGGTCAAGCAACTGATTTGTTTCAGATGTTAAATAATTATTAAGTCGAGTTTTTTGTATTAAATATCCAATGTACTGCCAGTCTAGTGACATGCAGTACATGTCAGTAGACATGTAACTGTGCCTCATATAGATGAGGCAAAACATGAAACTGCTCTCACATACTAAGGCCTACTGGGTGAATTCTGTGGATCGTGTATCTGAACACTCTGCCCGAAAACGGTTGATATGTTATAGTTAACCCTACATTTCTCATGTCAAATAAAATTATTTCCCACATTCTGAATGGATACCAACAACTTTGATGAGCTAGTTGTCGCAGAGAGCAGCAGACACGCTACACGTCCTTATTGCATTGACTCTCAGCATTATCATCTGAGTGTCTCATACAAAACACTTCCATGTGTACGCTGTTTCCTGCTTCCTGTGCGAGTCAGTGCATCACCAAATACGCCTTTCGTTAAAATGTCCATTTGTGCGGAAGTGTCCGCGGGAACTTGTGCATTACTTCAAAAAGTGAATTATGCTCAAGTATGTTGGGTCAACCTGAAACTGCTGCTGTGCACGTTACTCAACAGATTGTTGCTAGGTAACCAAAGAGAGAGTGAGTGAGTTAATGCCACCAACCTTTGCTTAGCTGATGGTCAGAGGTTGAGCGGCAGAAGTTGTTCCTCTGCCTACATCCCCCAGAATGCTGTGCGGTTCATTTATTATTAAATATTCTATAGTATTTTCTATTGATTCTGATCACGTCTACCGCAGTATACAGCTCTGGAAAAAAATTAAGCACTGCATTGAACCCATTGGAAACCTCATGGTTATTCCACCAGATATTGGTTTCTGAACTCTTCCTCAGTTAAAATATTAGCATTGTTGTAACTAAATGAATATGAACTTGTTTTCTTCGCATTATTTGAGGTCTGAAATAAATAAATGCAAAATGTTTCCTTGGAATTGAGACATGTTGTCAGTAATTCATAGAATAAAAGAACAAAGTTAATTTTACTCAAACATATATCTATAAAAAAGTAAAATCAGAGAAACTGATCATTTTAAGTGGTCTCTTAATTTTTTCCAGAGCTGTATATTTTTTATTATTTTATCGCAATCACTGGGTTGAGACATTGTGGTAGCAGAATCATGATGTGAGATGCTTGGCTTCAGTACGAGCAAGGAAAAGAAAATAGGTTGAGGCTATTCGAGACTTCCAAAGCAGAACAGCCCCCAAAAAATGGCCTAATCAAAGCCCAGACCTAAATTCAATAACAAATCTATTTCAAAGCTTGAAAGTTGATGTCCATGGATTCTAATCGATCTGACTTAGAAGAATATGCAGCGTTGAAATATGCAGAGCTCCCATATGAGGGTATCTGTGTCATGGTGTGGGTTTCTTTTTTAGCAGCAAAGACGGTCAGAGGTGATAAAAAGATGGATTGAGTAAACACAACACAACTGTGTATAAAACACTCAAAGTGGGTCCTGATCCAGATTTCTATACGTCTTTTTTTTTTTTCAATGCTGGAGGAAAAGAAACAAGAGACAGAGAAAGCACTTTATAGATATTTCAGGAATTTTAGGGGAAAAAAAGAAGAGTGAATAGAAAGATTATAAGAAATGCGGGAGGGAGGAGGGAGAGTAAAACGCAGCTGTGAGATGATCTCAGTTGTGTTTGTCATTAGGCTTATAAAGCATGCGCATGATCTCCTGTGTATTTACATCATGGGCGTACTGGCAAGGGCGTTCTGCATGTGGATAGCTGTGTGAACCTGGGATAAAATGTGGGGAAATAGTTTGCACGTGTGTGTTTGTGTGTCTGTCGTTTGGGATTTTACTGTATCAGTAAAGCCAAAGCTGTGAACTCACAAACACCGTAAGAGCGGAGACTCGGAAGCTCAGCTTTTACATACGAAGCTTCGGTTTTGGTTCTGCTCTGTCATAACATAAAACACACTCACCAATCTACCCCCAAATAAACGCATTGCACGAAATTGAAACCAGATATCCAGTAGAGTGTGTAACAAAAACACGATTTTCTGCTAAAAAGTGGAACCCGATGCTGCTTAAATACTTTCAGTTGAAGAGCTGCAGTCAATATTTTTTTGTAAGCAGTGAATCAGATAAAATGACCCAATTAAGTCCTCCCTCTCTGTGTTTTATTAAGTGTCAGCCACGTATCTTAGTTTTCCATCTTGCAGGACTGCCGCATATCAGACTCATGGCTCCCTCCAGTCTCATTCCAGGCTGCAGAAAGAAACTGTTTTCATGGAAAAAAGCAGCAATAAACCCTCTTTACGCCACCTGTTCCTCACACTAACAAAGTTAGCATTTTACCAGATGTGTGTCTGTTTGTTTGTTGTTGTTTTTGAGCATTAAAATAAGCTGAATGATTCACATATTCTACATTCCAGGTTTTGTATTGTCATCCTGGTGCCTACATATGGTTTGCAAGCTGAACTCCAGCTGATGAATGCCCCCGGCTACTGCAGAGTCATTTGACGCAGGACTGAATGCAGATTGTACTATTTCCCATTTTAAACAAGGGCCAGATGTTACTTTAGGTTTTTGTCCAGGAAGAATGGAAAATTTAGACTTTAAAGGCAGATATTTCCTCAGGCCAAAGAATGACAATGGAAAGCATCAACTCTCAGTAGCTCTGTGCCAGAAGGTTTTGGCACAGAAATCCTTGTCACTGGATGTCAGAGCCGTTTTGGCAGAATGAGTGTTTGATGCTCTGTGTAAAGCTGGTTATGGCAAATGCATGATTGTAATAAATAGCAAGTAATCTGGCAATGATCCGGTGGTGCAATAAGAATAAATAAATCTGTTTTATTCTCTGCACTAGTTCAACAGCCTGACAATAAATGTTGTAAGAACATCACTGTGACCCAAAACCAACTTTTATTGTTGGTTTTGTTGAACAAATTACTCTTTTCCTTTATTAAAAACTGAATAAGAGTGTAAAGGTACCCCTCATTTTTTATGTTTTGTCAGACCTTGAGTTCCCTTAAAATAGTCTTGATTCAGAACTTGACTCTTTTTTCTTTTTACTCACTTTCTGTCAAAGACCAAATTTTGCTATAAAAATATGTTTTGCTTGTTAACCTCTAATCATTCATCTGAGTGTAGAAAAGGAAACGAATGGTTAAAATTTAAATTAGATCTTAACTCAGTTCAATATTATTAACTGAGCACATTGAAAAGCAACATCCAACAAAACAGAATGTAAAATCCATATTAGCCTATTTTGAAAAATAGGACTTATGCTACTAGACTAACCATTTATTTCTTGAACCTGGGTACTGTGGAATAGTCATGAGTGGTCAGTATCTTACTTTCTGTAAACAGATATTTTGTTTAAGTGATTAAAACAATATCTTACCAAAGGAAAGCTAACAGTTCAGTTCAGACCAATTAGCGCCTGTAAAACCACTTAAACTCAAACATTTCTTGTTGGTGTGAGCCATTTCAAACACAATATACTAATCTAATCAATAATCTAATGTAATTGCAGATCATATGAGTTAGAGCTGCTTAAATTGGTTAAAATTAGCCTTCTTGAGTGAAAATGTCTACCTGCTAAAAACTTTGAGAAAACATCTGTATATGACAGCTAAGGTACTAACTACTGGTAACTACTCCACAGAACCCTTTTCAAAAATCTGAATTGTCCCTTTAAAGCCTGCTGGAACAAAAAGATGACTGAGCACCGGTTGGGAAAGATGGCAAGCTCTAATATTGAGGCGTTTTTTGTAATGTATTACTATGAGAGTCTAAAACAAGCCATCAAGTATGTTTACTGGATCTACTGGATAAAGAACTGGCAGCGTCACTGGATTTGAGCATGGAACAATTTTCTTACTGTCTCCAAAGTAAACCATGTTGCACTGTTTAGCTTATGAAGATTGGCCTGAGCCCAAACCTTTCGCATCGAGCCTCCTGTCATCGGTCTGAGGAGGTAGATTGAGTGTTTTATAGTTGGTGCTGACTGGATCTTTGCATTAGTGCATGAAATCTACTTAGAAATGGCGTCCCTGATTAATATTCCCTCATCCCTTAGGCCTTTTGTCACCACTGCTTGCCCAGGTGTTGTTTTACTTTGACATCACCTCTTTTTCCAGTCCCTGTCCCATCTCTGGACACCCATCCTCCTCTCTTCCTGTCCAGCTGCCTCGCTCTTTCTCTCTTTCTGCTGGAGTTTGTTTAGATGGACTGATAGTGGGGAAGTATATTTAGACAACATGTATTTCACCTTCTGCACACTAAGCTGAGAGAGGGACAGAAGGATGGTGGAAAATCAGAGGAAACGAGGGAAGACGAGACGAGTTGCAGATGAAGCTTGAGGAAAAAAGTTAAATGAGAACAGAAGTTGAGATTTGGTTAAGCATGATTTGAAGAGATGGAGATTGTGAGAGACAACCTTACTCATTTTGCAGCAGCTTCAGGTTTAAAAGTCTATAATTATTACAGATGGATGGAGGGAACAAGCATCAACTGTCCCTCTTTCCTGTATCTTTTCTGTACTTCAGAGGATACAAAAGCCAATCGCCTCTATTTACAAAGTCCAAATTTCATTAGAGTAATGATCAGAATAAAATCATCTCCTGTATATGAACGAGAACAGTGGTGGTGTCTCTAACGACATCCTTCATGACACCAGCGTTTGATTTGTTTTGATCGTGTCTCAAGATGTGAGAGTCTAGGAGAGAATCTAAAACCTGAACTGGATAATTAATTATTCAAAATTCTACTTATGAAACCACAAAATGTGAGCATTTTTGTTTTCTGTTATTTGTTATGTGTCGAACCACCTTAAAAAACTACAATATGACAAGTTTCTCTAATTGCTAGACATAATCTTTGGCGACTTTGGCTCAGTTGGTCTCTCGTTCGATAGGTTGAAGGTTAGATTCCAGCTTCTTCCTGTCGCATGTCGATCAGCTCTTCACCCCAAGTTGCATACTGATAAATGTGTGTGTTTGTGAGTGCAACTGGATTTCTGAATTTCATCTATTTACCAATATATTTTGGAACTGGCATTGTTTTTGCTTCACAGATAACTCTGGGGAGTTTGAGATTTTATTTTTTGTTTATATTTTGGTATGAAATTGTTGTCGTTCCAGCCCCGGTTGTACATTTGAATCGTTTCACTCGTAATCCTGTCACTGCGCTGTTTAAATATGTTAAAGGAAATGTTTACATGTGCTTTAATCAACACTTCCTTTTCAGTGTGTTTACAAGCTATTTGATGGTCCTGTTACAGCCCATGTTTTTTTTACGAAGTTGTGTGATTATGAACATCCGATCCAGGTACATTTCCCTCTGTGCATGAACTCCTTCCCACTTCCATTTAGTCTAAACACACTTCTTAATGAACTTAATAGTCTGAGACTGGAAAAACTGTTGATCCAGCTTTAAGTCGAGGATTCATCTGTGCTGTGGGTCGTAACTTTTGTGTTTCTGGTAATGAGTCACAGCAAGACTCATCTTTATGCCAATAGAGCTTTTCTGGAAAACCGTCCAGAGCTTGTTTAGTAATGAACAGTGTCCTTTGCAAAGAAATAAAACAATAAAATACTGAATGCATTAATGAAATCGTGTTTGACTTACCCCTGCTATCTGTTAAATCATTTCTATCCCTATTCATGACTCTAGTTGTGCATAAAAGTTTTTCACATTCCTGCTAAATTGGTTGGTTTGTGAGGTAAAACAGTTGTTTTCCAACCCTGGTCCTTATGGCACACTGCCCTGAATGTTTTAGATGTTTCCCTGCTTCAGTGCACCTGATTTCAGTCGATAACTGATTAACAGGATTTTTGAAAGAGTCAGGTGTGTTAAAGTAGGAAAATGTCTAGAACACGCAGGGCACTTTTAGGGCTGGGTTGAAAAACAGCCTGTAAAACAAATATCTTGGAATGTGTTTAATTTTTCTTATGGCATATTTATAGTTCAACTGGAAACAATATAAAAGAATTTAAAGTTGTAATATCTCAACTACATTTTGAAGCACATTTTGCTTCAGTTTCATCATTTAGTGTGTCCACTTTACCTCGCAGTAGTTCTGGTCAGATTGTAAGGACATCTCTTGAAGGGTTTGTTCTGGATTTCGCTAAAGCCGTCCTAGCTTTTCTTTTCCTTTGCCTAATAAATCATGTTGTTGTTTTGGATAAGTGACTGGACTCACCGAAAGATAAAATCACTCTATCTTTCATCTTCATGCTCAACCCTACATATGAATTGCAACAGGATGCGTCACTGTCAGCGTAACTCACAGAGGCATTAATCTTTTCTTCACCAGAGAAATGTTTTTCCAGATGACTTAAGGGGGCATCTTCAGACAATACAACTTTACCATATCCTAGACTCTGCAGTCCAATCCTGGTATTTTCTGTAGCATTACTGTCTCTCTTTTGTGTTTTATTTGGAAAAGAGTTTATTCTTTGCTACCCAGTTAGCCTCTTAGCCTCACTGTCTGTGCAGAAACGGTCTCAAATGCCCGCTGCCAATTTTGGTCAAGCTCTGCACTGGTGGCACACCAGTCCTTCAGCTGAATCTTTTTTGGGTGACATTCATGACACTTCCTGGACTTTCTGTTGTGCCCTCTTCACAGCAGTTCAACCGCTTAAAGTTCATGACTGTACAAATAATTAATTTTAGGTGCAGCCATCCTGTTCCTCTAACTCAACCAGAATGAGTGAAGTCAGGTCTGTCCTCGTTAAAAGTTTCCCCTGAACTCATCTCAGCATTTCATCTTGTATCATTGCTTAACCACACTCCAAATTAGGTCTTAGATGTACTATTACTAATACCCGATTTGAACACTGTCCATGGCAACCTGTCCCCATAAAAATGAAAGCAGTAGCATTTCCTTTAAGTCTCAAAACATTTAGGTACAGCTGCAGTATTACACTGGTATTACACCTTTGCAAAGTCTTCTTCTGATTTAAGAAATATCAAGAAGTTAGGAGATTGTGTGGAAGCACATGGAGATCCTTCAACCCTTCAAGGTGAAAGCCGAGGTCAGGTATGTGCCCTTTACACTTTGCTCCCAGCTAACTCTGACTTTAAAGAAGATGGAAACTTTAACCTCCTTGTGGCTGATGACTATTCAAGATGGCAGGCGTTCTGTTTTCATGGTGAAGCTCTCTCAAATGTCAAAGACATGACAAACTTATTACAGAGGTGATTTTATGTGTCTGATGTAAAAACAGTTTTCCAACCAGTGGTTTCCAGAGCTGCTTTGAATGAGGCTCTTTGGAAACTTTGCAAACTCGTGTCGGGATAGTGTTTGCGTTTGTGTCGTTGTTTGTAAGAAATATACCTCAAAACAGTCAGAGGTTGCGCTCAGAAGCAGAGACGTGCCTTCCTCCCACCGTTAGCTTAATCTATGACTCGTGACTCATGCAGCGAGTTTGCGTTTGGAGCAGTATTTCTTGCAATATAATCACAGCTCTGTCCACACACACATCTGCTCTCACTGCATGAGGACTTTAGCACCCGTTACACTCCCTGATATCTTTCCTTAAAAAAAACAGCCATCATTTTAGCCACTCGCTGCCCTCTCCTGTCCGTACTTTGATGTCCTTTTTTGAAGAAATAGTTCCACATCGTCTATGAAAACTGGGACAAGAAGTGTGGCATTCATCACACGTGTTTGTGGTAAATGCTTTGGGGAACATAGAACCAGATCTGTCACAGCGTAAAAAATGTCTTCATATTATTTGCTTGCATTGCTTCTTTCCCTGTGGGGTCCTCCATACTCACAGTCAACCTTCTCTCTTGTCACTGAAGGGCTTTTATTTCCTCCCTAACCTTGAGCTGTGCTCCTTTCTTTGAGTCCTGCCCCCTCCTCCTCTTTTTCTTTGAGCTCCCTCTGCTTTCAGCTGAACTCATAAATCCACCCTTATGTTTACAACTCTCCTGTGAATATGTATGTTTCTGCTGGGGATCTACGCAGCGCGGGGAGTCAGTGATCAATATCTGGCTTTCTGAACCCCAAAACTGAAGGTTATATGGTCAACTCTCACTTTCCTGGCTTGCAGTCGAAGGCATTTATGACTCTAATGGAGTTTTTCTACATTGTCTTGACTGAGACACTTTTATAAAAAGAAAAAGCAATAAAAAAGTCTTCCCAAGTATTTACATTCTAGTTTCCAGTTCAAATATCTTAGTACACTTGAAATAAGACAAAACTAACTCGGAAGAAATAGGAGCTTTTGTACATCAAAAATTCCTTAATATTGCAGAACAAGTACAAGTTCCTAGAAGATTATTTCACTTATAACAAGACATTTTCCCCATAAGTGACAAAAAAATTGCCAGTGTAACTAGTACTTTTTATTACTAGTTCATATTATTTAGACTATGAAGAAATGATAACCCTAAAATAAGCTCCTGTATGTTGCTGAAAAGTTACTTGTACATTAGGTTTGTTTTAGAGTACAAGATGCTAGAAACTAGAGCAGAAGTACTTGGTAACATTCTGTGTTTTTGCAGTGTTCCTCTTGAACTTCTCCACATTTCGTAACCTTGAATCAACAAACTTCGCTTAGATTTATTCTGATTTCTTTTGATAGATCAGCACAAAGTAGTTGATCATTGTAAACTGAGTGGAAAGTGCAACATAATTTTTTAATTTCTCATTCTTGTCCCAAATCAAAAGTCCATCACTGCAATTACAAATGTGTTTCAACCAGGTCTTTTGTTCCTCTTCAGTTTTTCAAAATAGGTAGTTCAGATTTATTTTGGGGATTTGTTGATAGGCAGTGTTAGTTTTTTTAACTCACAAAGCAGTTGACTGCACTGGATTTTATTTATGGGTATCAGGATAAAAGGGGCTCAGTAGAAATACTGCCCAAATCCACACCACATTTTCATATTTTTATTAGTAAAAATCATTAAAATACAAATACAATCAAACTTATGATCATAACACTACAAAACATTAAAAAGTTCCCTGAATGTAAAATGTGGTGCTATCTCTGCTTGTGTGTTGCAGCTGGTTTGGAGAAGCAGTGTGAGCTGACCTGCAGACCTGTCGGTTATCGGTTTTATGTTCGCCTGGCGGAGCGCGTCAGAGACGGCACGCCCTGCTTCAACACTAGTGCTAACGACGTGTGTGTGGAGGGACAATGTCTGGTGAGTTAATTCAGCTGTTTGTGCGTGGAAGATTGTTTTTCAGGTGTCGGAACGTGATACCCAACTGTCTCGCCGTGGTTGCAGTAAACCAGAACCTGGCTTTCCTGAAATGCCTGTCTCACATCTGGATGCTGATTTAAGCCTGCCATTCAGATTCAGACAGCCCTCTTCAAGGGCCTCTTTTCTCTGTGTCTTCTCTCTCATTTACGCTCCCACTCTGATTTCACCCTCATTCCACTTCTCTGCATCTAGCAGGAATCTTGCAAGCGTTAATTACCAATTTACACAACTAACAGTGAAATAAACATTAAAATTGGATGTGATTTGTTAAAGGTTACCTATTGTACCTCATTGAACAGGTTGAATAGGAATATGGGCTACAGAAAACATGTCCATTGCATTTTTTTTTTGCACAAAATCATTGTTATTTCGGTCTGGTCCATTCTGCCTATTTTGAGCTTCTTTCAGAATGAGATGTTTTAGTTCCTCAAGTCACTTTAAGTCCAAATAAGTTGCTGCTGACCATGCACTACCCAACTCAGCATTTACACTCGCATGTGAAAATGGCTGCAAACAGATGCGCAATTATACAACCGCACATCTTTGAAAAGCAGAAGTAGGGTCTCCTGCACAACCAACGAGAATACAACATATGGTTTCTGGATGGTAAGTTAACCAGCCGTTTTACAACTCAATCAGCAGTAAAACCAGCGACCAAACGTGCTGTAGCTCCACTAAGGTTGCTAGGTAACAGGGCTGGGTTTGGCTGGGGTTGCTAGGTAACAGCCCAGTGCCCAACAAATGTGATTTACCAGTCATGAGGTTTTTTAAACATGACTGATAAATCACAGTCATGTTTAAAACATGACTGTGATTTACCAGTCATGTTTTAAACAGGCAATTTAAAACAGGCAATTTTCTACATACCGGAAAACACTAAAATTAACTTGTTGCCACAAAAACGACTTGGTGGATTTTTAAGCACCACTTTTACAAGCAGTTGAGACCCAAGTGGGAATATGCAAAAGTGGAAAATTTGGCATATTAGGTCCCCGTTTCACAAGCATTTCCCTCAGTGTCACTTGTCTGAAACTATTTTTTTCCCACTGTCTTCTACCAGAATGAAGGTTGTGATGGCATTCTGGGTTCCAGTGCTGTGATCGACAAGTGTGGAGTGTGCGACGGGCGGGACCGCTCCTGTCAAAAGGTAACTGGAAGCTTACCAAATGGCACCGTTCCCCTCGGCTACTACAAGATCGTGGACATCCCGCCGGGAGCCACATTCATTACCATCACGGAGAGACGAGCGAGCCCCAACTACCTGGGTGAGAGCTAACAGACAAACAAATTCCTACACACACTCGTGCGTCTAGAGATTTGATTCCCCAGACTGGCTGCAGATCCAGTTATAAGTGAAGTGTTGGCGGGCAAAGTGCAGCTTTGGCCTGCGATCGTGTGTGTGCTGGATTCATTTAAGACTGTAGAGTTTGTGGTCTTGTAGATTTAGGCCAAGTACAGCTTGTATTGCTGGAGTTGTAAGGAATCAGTGAAGTGTGTATGTTTGTCTCTGCCGTCTCCTGTTTGTCTGTCTGGGAGTGTGTTTGAACAGAGGAAGGGGCTCCTAGGACTTGGCCAGGCTTAACTGGGCTCTAAATATGAAAAGTTAATTTTCTCCTGAATCTATCTGCCGTTTCCCGCTTCTTTTCCCCCAGCAATAAGGAGCGGCACCGGAGCGTCCGTGGTGAACGGGGGCTGGGCTGTTGACGCTCCAGGAGATTACCAGGCAGGTGGGACTACTTTTACCTACACCCAACCCAGAGCACAGGCGGAGGGGGAGGAAGAGAAAGGCGAGTCCCTGAGGGCGCGGGGACCCACCACAACACAGCTGCAGCTTTATGTAAGCACTGAAGCACAGGAAGGCATTTATTTCAACCCTGCAAATAAACACAGAGCAGGCCACTGCTGTGACAGGAGCTCAAGAAGACTGAAAGCTTTTGAAATAAAATTTTGCTGATATTAGTGCCCTGGAGAAACAATTCTAGCAATCTTATCCAGAAGAGGAGGATTCAAAACCACAATGTTTGTATCTTTATATGATAAAACTAATTTATGACCCCAATAAGGACTTTGATATCAAATACTCAAAACTTTTTAAAAATAAACTTTACAAATGAAAATTGTGTTTATGTGCAATTTTCCTTCAAAAAAATGTTTTTGAAGTGGGGTTCTTCAGAGGTATAAACAGCCGTCAGTATTTTACCTTCATACAACATTAATCAGCGTCATCTTAACAACAGAACAGAGATCTTAACCATAAATGTTTAATAGAGGAGAGCTGCTGTGGTAATGTTATGGAGGCAGAGTTTCAGAAAGAGCAGGAGTTTTTAAAGAAAAGGGCCCAATTTCAAAGCGTTAAATCACAAAGTCAAATTTCTTTTAAGTCATATTTGGTATATATAACATAACGATTGAGGGCAACAGTTACTTGATTGTGCAATAAATGGCACTATTTGCCTGAAAAATACATAATACTTTCCCTTTAAGTAAGGCAATAAGGTGAAAAGATGTAGATTACATACAGATGAAGGTTTGTGGATGCAGCAGGATGGAGTCGAACTAAACACACAGAACAGTAGTCATAGTATATTTGACCAGGCATGCAGTTTTTTGGGGGTTTTTGCCCGGTAATAAATAATAGTGGAGGTAGATGACTAAAAATGGAGGAAGAAGGATAATTAAAGTGATTTAGGGGCTACTGCTCCTGAGATGTAGCATTAAAAAGATTGTGTGATGCTCATCTGCTGAGGTTCCAGACGGCCAAGTTTTAGCGTTACGACAGCTTACAGGCAGCTACATTAAGGCTTAGCCTAAAACCACATCATTAAGCCCAGGGCTTAATATTAACAGCCTCACCCAGAGATTTCAATAAACTCCAGAGCTCGTTTCATTCCAATAGCTTTATTTATTCACATCAAAGTCAGCTGCCAAATATGTCAGATGAAGTTGCTTTACAGTTTCTGCTGATTAAGTCTATAATTAAGTGGAGCTGCACGGTTTGCAGCATCATGGTGAAATCCTGGGCAGGGCATCACTGACACACACGTTTCTGTGTTTGCCATGTTTGTTCTCATATCCAGATCATTTACCAGAAGGATAACCCCGGCGTCGACTACGAGTTTTACGTCCCGGTGGAGAACAAAGATGGAGACAAGGAGAGGCTGCCGGAAAACGAGACGCCCAGAGAGTCACCCAGGGAGAGAGCGAGGGAGCGGGAGCCAGTGAGGGCCCCGCTTCGCGGTAAGACGAACTGCTTTTAACTTATATACTCTTCTTTTCAGTAACTGAGACACAGTTTAAATCTCACAGAGCATCATAGGGAGTCATTTTTTCCAAATTACTCAAGGCAGCGTCGCTGTGAGCTCTGATTGATGCCTCTTTGGATTAGGATGGGCGAGGCTGTGGGTCGTGTGGGTGGGATTCTTGTTCCAGCGTGTTTTCATGTGTCTGTTTGCCCTTGACCCAGATGCGAGGCTATCAGCTCAACATGTTTGCCATCATGAGACCCTGACCTCATCGTGATTTCATTATCCACTGACTCACGTCGCCTTCCTCTTATTCTACATATTTCAGCGTGTTTAGCTTTTTTCCTCACACACTTTATCTCACACATTTCTTTCCCTCTATATATCTATTTTCTAACTTGTCCTCCACCTTTCCTGCCATTCCTTATTTATCTTTGTTTATCTTTTCTCCCAGGTTCCCTCACAGTGTCAGCAGAAAACCCTCCTCCTGTGTCAGATCCTTCTTTCCACTCCTTGTCGTCCTCCTCGGCGTCATCGCCTGCCTTCCCCCCTCCGTCCTTTGATCGCTGGCCACCTGACAGGACGCGCCCTCGGGGATCCGCGCCCAATAGAAACGCTCGGATCCCCCCTCGGACTGACCTGCCGCCGGACACCCAGCTGCCGTTTGTGTGGAGGAGAGGCACCCTCACCGAGTGCTCTGCGACTTGTGGCAGAGGTTGATAATCTCATTTACAGTTTACACACATCTGCCTGGTTATTTATAATTATTTGGATTATACAATGTCTCCCTCCTCAGGTCGTTGTATGCAAGTGCGAGATCAATTAATAATAAATCCTGATTTATTCTCATTCTTTCTCTCTGAGCAGGTTCTCAGCACAGAGTGGTAATATGTGTGAACCGACACACAGAGGAAGAAGTTGCAGAGGGGAACTGTGACTCTGCAGCCAAACCTGCTGCAGAGGAGGAGTCCTGTAACACACAACCCTGCCCTCCTTTGTAAGCAAAATTAAGATTTTTAAGATATTATTTAGAGTTAGATTGTTGCTCTGTGTCAGGCGCGTCAAACTCATTTTCATTTTGGGACACAGCAAGATTAAAAAGGGCTGGTTGTGAAACATTGTATTGATAAAACTCATTAACAAACTAAAAAACAGCTGTCTCTGAATTTGATGAGTACGTCTTAAAATTAAGTAATATTTAACATCTTTTCACATTAATGTAATTTGGCATGATACAGACAAAACTGTTTTGACTTGATTGCTAAAATAATATTTAAGCACACAACTGTTTGGTTCTGTTTATGCAGCCTTGTAGTATCTAGAGGGCCAAATAAATAGTTATGGTGGGCCGTCTTTGGCCCCCGCGTCTCGAGTTTGATACTTGTGGTGTATATAGTGCCTTGCAAAAATATTCACACTTTTATTTCACATTTTATTATGTTACACCACAGACTTCAATGTATTTATTGTCATTTTATGTGATAAACACTTTTAAAACAATCTTCTCACGAGTTATGCAGACTAAAATAAAATATGTAAAAATAAGTGTTCTTCATACAAATGTTGTAATTTCTCCAAGTTAAACATACAATGTTCAGACACTTCCTGTGTGTGTTGTGTGTTTGTTAGCTGGGAGGCCAGTGCGTGGTCGGAGTGCAGCGTGTCCTGTGGGCCGGGTGTGCAGCAGAGGCAGCTGCAGTGCAGGCAGAGCTTTGGGTCTCGCTCCACCATGGTCCACCCTCAGCGCTGCGCCCACCTCACCCAACCTGACTCCACGCAGGTCTGCCAACTCCGCCTCTGCTCCCACTGGGAGGTCAGCACCAACTGGACCACGGTGGGTCAACAAAAGCAAAGCTTTAATTTCACTTCAATGTCACCTGTAGGGCTGCACAGTAAATCAATAACAACATATATCGCAACAGATACATGATCAAAATCTACAGATAATGCGCCTGATAGAATTTCAATAATTTTACTGAACTCCGATCCAGAACCGCGCAGCATTCTGGGGGATGTAGGCAGAGGAAAGACTTTAGCCTTTCAGCCTCTCACAGCCAGCCAAACAAAATGAGTGGCATCAACTCTTTGGTTACCTAGCAACAACATGTTGAGTAACTCGTGGTTACTTAGCAATAACTTGTTGAGTAACTTGTGGTTACTTAGCAACAACCTCTTCAGTAACTTGTGGTTACTTAGCAACAACATATTGAGTAACTAGTGGTTACTTAGCAACAACTTGCTTTGCAACTTGCGCACAGCAGCAATGCAAGGTTTCACAAGAGAGCCCTGCTTAATTATTTGACTAAATAAAGTGTCATAATTCTGCTATGATTGTACTATTTACTTATTTTATTATATAATGTGTTATAATTGTGCATTTCTAAATCAGTATGCTATGTTATTAATGTTATATTAAGTGTGTGTAACTGTTTTTGTAATAAATGTTTTTTTCTTTTATGATGTGGACCCCAGGATGAGTAGCCATTGTCACGGCAATGGCTAATGGTGGTACAAATAAACTAACAAACAAACTAACAAAACCACCGTGCCTCATATCTGCTTGAAAATAAACAATGTGGAGTGAAGACTGGATAAATCAGGAAAGGTCACAACAAAAAACGAATCAATAGTTATCGATATTGACTGATATGATACATAATGTCACTGTATCACACCATAATGCGATAATGTCACGGTATCGCACCATAAATCAAGGCAGGCTCTTAATAGAGAGCAGAGCTGAATGGCATCATAATGACTCATTGGAACAGTCCCAGTAAACTCAAAGTGTGATTTCTTCATCAGTGCTCTGTGGACTGTGGCATGGGAAGAAGAACACGCAGCGTGCGCTGCGTCAGCGATCAGGGCAGCGTTGTGAACGATAACGAGTGCAACTCTCGGCTCCGCCCAGATGGAAGCGAGGAGTGCAATATGGGGCCCTGCGTCACCAACTGGTACTTCACCGAATGGTCCAACACTGTGAGTAGCACACAGAGAAATGGAGGAACCCGTACGCTCTCTGCTGTAACCTTTAACATTGTCTCCCGCTCTGTGGCCTCAGTGTTCAGCGCAGTGCGGCCCTGGGGTGCAGAAGAGAGAAGTGGTGTGTCTCACCCGAGGAGGGGTGAGAGATGGAGGAGGAGGGGGCGACTGTGTTGCAGAAAAACCAGCAGAACTGAAGGCCTGCAATAAGGGGCCTTGTGTGCCAGTGAAGATGTGGTACAGCAGCCCCTGGACAGAGGTAGGATGGATGGACCGCTATGTTTGTGTCAAACATTTTTATATATTTTTATATATTTCTAATGCGCTTGAATTGAAAATTGTAATGCATGTATAAAAGGGTACATAGCAATTTGTAACACTGTGGGACATTAAATTATTAAATTTATTAATGGATTTAGTCATAGTCAGGTGACACTGGTGACAGCATCAATGTGAAAACCTGTTGTATGGATGAAAACTGCAAAATGATACCGAATAATATTCTTCATGTCAAAAAGGAGCAGTGAATGTGACAGCCATCCATGTGGTCAAACGTGCCTGGAAACCCAAAAGTATATAAATAGAAAATGTTTGAAATCTCAACATGCAACACCAAATACATTATTGCGTCACAGATATTTGCGAAACCCATTGATATTTCACAATGTTCATCTTCTGTAGTTTTTCTCATTTTAGATTTTGAAGAATGCTGATATATATTATAAAAGACAAAAATCAATGTCAATTTTTAAAAGCACCCCAACAAATCTGATAAATTGCATATTCAGCAACAAATAAGGATAAAAAAGAAAACAAAAAATAACGTCTTGTCATGTTAGGGATGAAGTGAAATGATCAGTTTCCTTGGGAAAAATTCCTAAACTTCACATCCTCCAGGCCAAAGCAGAGAGGAAACATCTGGTTTGTTTTAGGAGTGTTTGTTATAAACATTGGGATTATCCTGATGTATTTATTGTTTGTTTTGCTGCAAAGTGTATTGTTACTTGGTCAGATATGCTGAAAGTCTAGATGTTCACCTCACTTAAAACATTTTGTGCCTCGTGGTGTGAAAAATGTAACTCAAAGGGGTTCGGAACAAATAAAGAAATCGTAGAATTTGCCTCTTTTAGCTCTCAGAGTTGAAAACTAAACTCATGATGCTAAGTTTCTATTTTATAAGAATGTAAGTTTTAAATTTAAAGTGTTTGCATTCACCATTTTGTTAACTGGTGAAATAAAGATTAATTATTGTGATTTTAACTTTTTATGTTTCTCAGCTTTTGGAGGAAAACAGAATTGTACTCTATTATCTCTTTACTATTTGACTAATGTGAGGTATTTCTTCAGTGTAATGTCCAATGCGGGGCCGGAAGCCAGCGACGGGAAATCATTTGTGTTCAGAAGTTGAGCGGCGACTTTACTGTCGTGCCGTCTACTGAGTGCGCACATCTGGAGAAGCCTGCAGCTGTCCAGGAGTGCAGCATGGCGGAGTGTCGGCCTCAGTGGTTCACCACAGAATGGAGCGCGGTAAGAGACGGGCAGAACATGTTTTAGATTTATTTATTGATGTTTTTGTTTTGTTTTGCCAATGCAGACATCACTGGAGTAAAAGATGAGATGTGACCCTACAATGAGAAGATGTTAGTTGTTGATGGTTCTTGTAAAATGACTGAATATAAATACTCCGTTACTGTGACTAGGGAAGGGACTGGGACTAATTGTTTCCCTGGTTCTTTTTCTTTATTTCGTATTTTCACTGTATTCATGTTTTGCCACTCTGCTGCTACAAGACCAACACAAGTTAATCATAATTGTGAAGAGAAATGTAAATAATGGTAAAAATGTTTTGGGAGTTTGCACATGAAGAAACTAAAATTTAATTCTCTGCAAAATAGCTCAGTTTCAGTTGTATAGGTAGAGAACATTTTGAATATCACTTTTCAATCTTGCCTCCAATGTTCACCTGTTTTCAGGACTGCAGATTGGCTTTGACTAGGCCATTCTAACACTGTGACAGTGTTTGATCTATACCTTTCTATTGTAGCTCCAACTGTATTTAGGTCAGGTTTTTTTTCTAGGATTGTCCTGTATTTAGCTCCATCCATTTTCCTGTTATTTTGATCAGCTCCCCTATTCCTGCTGAAGAAATGCATCCCTGCATCATGATGCTGCCACCACCATGTGTTATAGTAAGAATGGAGTTGATAGGTTGATATGTAGTGTTTGTTTTCCTCCACTTTTTTTGCTCAGGCCAAAAAGCCTCATTTTGGTCTGAATGGTTTTGTTCTTGTCTCTCTTCCATAAAGGCAAGATTTGTGAAGTACATTACCTTTTGATGGTTGCACAGGATTTTATTTAGGGATATTAAAATTAAGAAGATTGAATACAAATAGACCCACACTTTTCAGAATTTTCCTTGTATAACTTTTTGAATTTGCTCAACTTGATTGTTATATGTGCTGCTTTGTGGGTTTGTCATAGAATGAGGAACTTCATTTTTCCTCATATATTGATAGTCTATGATTTTCACTCTGCATGTGTGTGTTTTTTATTGTCAGTGTTCCCGTTCGTGTGGAAAAGGCTTACAGGTGAGAGAGGTTCGCTGTCTAACACCAGACAAAGAGCACAGCCTAGCATGCGATCCCAGTACCAAACCTGAGCAGGAACAGATCTGCAACACCATACCCTGCGGCCCACAAGTTGCAGGTGAGTGACTCATGCACTAATGCGTCTTCTGGTCTTTATCCGCTCTAACCTGTCCCTAATTCTCTCTGTTTGCAGATAAAAACTGTCGGGACAGGCGTGATAATTGCCTCATGGTGGTGCAAGCCAGAATGTGCGTCTACTCCTACTACAAGATGGCGTGCTGCGCCTCCTGCACACAGAGCGCCCTGCGTGCCAAGAGGCACTGAGCAGCCAGTTCACAGGAGGAGGGGGTAAAGGTCAAGGCAACCGATCACCCCTGAAGGATGAGTCTGCAGGAATGTACAGTCCAGAGTTGACGTGGCATTCACACAACCGTTAGCTATTTCCTCCTGACTTTTTCAGGTAAAACACTGTGAAAACAGATGATTCCTTCTACTAGTACTCAGTCACATGTGACAAACTGTGACCTCCTTCCTCTGAGCTATCTTGACTTCTATCTGCAGTAAATGATGCACCATTGGTGCTTGCTGTAATTTACACTCATTTCTGTGACTGTCAGGTTGTAGTGGAACAGTCTCACTGAGGACATAGACGCTTCAGCAACTAACTTTGCCTTTTTTAACATCCTTCCCAATTCACGACATGGCAAATGTAAATAAAATATTATAATATTATTGGATTTACTGTTCAGAATCGTGTGCTGCAGTATAAGTGCAGTAGATCTGTTAGAGTAGCAGCTATGAAACTGCTTCCCGCAAAGCTAGAAGGATTTTACTTTACATGTTGAAGCTCTTTTATCCTGTTTGCCAAAAAATACTTCTTAAAGTGTCCTTCTATTCAGCACTTGGACAGTTCAAACCAAAGGGGTGGGCTAAGCATGACAATAAGTGACCAAATACAAGGCAATGAAAAGAAGGATGGGCGTCCCCATATATACGATAAATAATTCACACAGATGTCATGACAGAACAAGTTCTTGTTTTGTTTTTTTCTTTACTGTGACATATCGTGTCGTTTTCCCTGATTAATAATTTAGTTGTCTTTTAGCAATGTCTAAAACACTTTAAAAAAATCTGATCTAAATAATTCATATACTAAAATCCAAAAAGAATGATTCCCCTCAACATACTTTGCTTAAATTGTGAGTTTTTCTGCTTCCAAAAGGAATCCATGACTTTCAAAAGCAGGCACTGGCGCCACCTATATGTGAGGACTGATGATTGCAGTTCATTTCTTTCTTTTTCTGTTTTTTTTTTTTACAAATCGAAAGATCTGTCAAGAACTTTAATTATTCATATCAAGTCTGATGAAAAGACTTATCTAACATTTGCTTATTCTACTTATTTGTATTTTATATTTCCAAACAATGACCTCGTCTGAGCTACATCAGCTACAAGAGAAGAAAAAAAGAAGTAACTTCTTAAAACATCTGGGCAGAACGTGTTCTGCAACATAAATCACTCCATACAGATTAATTGAGTTACTTTCTAAAGTAAGGTTAGTTTTTGATAATGCAGAAAACCCTTTCTGAGAGCATCAAGTGCACATTTTTTTGGACTATGAGCTCTGAAAGGCCTTGCAACAACTTCGTGCCTTCTGAACTTTTTTCGTTACATTACAACCAAAAATATCAAAGCATTTTACCAGGATTTTATGTGCTAGACTAAGCAGGACATAATTGTGAAGTAGTATCTCTGACCAGGTTCCACCTTTTTGTTAAAGAAATGCATGGCTACAGCATCATACTTCCACCACCATGCTTCACAGTGGGATGTTTAAGGATGTACATTGTTAGTTTTTCTCCAATGCTTATACTTTTATGACCTCACCCTGCTTTAAAAATCTCCATATAGTTTTATATTTGATCTGTCTCCATGACGCAGTTTATTCCCTATTGTTCTCTAATGAACCTCTGAGTACTTCACAGAACAGATGGATTTAAATAAAATTAAATTACTTCTAAATTGTCTTCTAAAATGAGTTGTAGGGGAATCAGAGTAAAGAGGTTTTCAGATTTTTATTAACAAAAAAATTATTCCCTCCATGTCACAATTATGTACCACTTTGTGTTGGTCTATCACACGAAATCTCAATTAAAAATACTGTGACTTTGGTTGTAATGTGACAAAGCTCTGCAAGTTGCTGTTTAATATGATATTCTACAACTTGTTGCTGTAAACCTCTGCATCTTATCACCTTCTTTGGAGAGGATGATGAAATCAGAATCTCAGTGAGTCTGAAAAAGCTGCTTTCTTTCATGCAATAGTCTTTTAATCACTCTCACTATATGATATGGATCAAATGCTTTTTTTATGCTTTTCAATATTTTGCACATCAAAGATGCAAACTCTGTATATAAGTGTGAGGACCGTTTGACCTTCTTTCCCTTTCCTTTACCTCCCACGCCTCCCAACGTGACACAAACTCTCGCCCCGTCAAACAAGAGGAATCTGTATATTTGTCAGATATGTTTTAATGTCTGTAATTATTTTTAAACATTTACCCTTTAATGTTAGTTATCTGCCGTGCCGTTGCACTCCTCATATACCCATATCTAACTAATAAATAAGTGACATAATGGTGTGCCTCAATGATGACTGAGCTGGGCGTGTGTGTGTGTGTGTGTACGGCTGTGGCTTTGACTGTGTTATTCTTGCCTTTAATCCCTTGTAGTATAAATTACATTTTATATATGGACAACCACAAAAAAATGATAGTTATTTATCTATGATCTGAAGAAAGTGTAATTTATTTTCTGTTCTAAGGAGCTGTAGGATTTTTTTTTTCCGCTTACATCAGAGTTTTTCAGGATGTTTTTATTGCTATACAGACATTTTTTTTCATTCAAAATCATAAAACAGTGTGGGAAATGTATATGTCGAAGTTTCATTTTAAATAAAACTGATATAACAGAAAAATAAAGAGGTGTGTGTGACAATTATTCCTGTGCTGTGAAGGAGGAGTACCTCATTTGTCCAAATGGTGGCACCATTGAGTCTGTAAATTACTCCCATTTCGCCTACAGACTAGTTGCTTATTTTCAATATTCTAATGAAATTGTTAAATGTGCAAAAATAAATTATCTATAAACTTTCAAACAACTTTCCCATTTCTCTTTCCCTGCTCTCAGTTGAGAAGAAAAACACATTTCGCTTTGATGAAAATTATTTTGCAAATGTTTGTACCTCAAATTCCTTTATGTTACAAAAATCAAATGGCATATTAATTATGCAAAAGTTGTTCTAATATTTTTGAAAAAAGCATTTCAAATAAATGCCTCTTGAACACTCCTGTAACAAGTATTTGCCCCATTGCAGATTTTTCTTGTTTTTTAACTTTTTTAATTATACTTAAATATTTCAGATAAATTAGTTTTAAAATCACACAAAGATAACCTGAGTAAAAACAAAATGCAGTCTTGAAATGATTATTTCATTCATTAACAGAGAAAAACTATTCAAACTAACCTGATTCTATGTTGGCTTGGATGGCAGTGACAACGTTAATGAGTCTTTTTCTTCGCTGTGGAGAAATGTTGCCCCACTCTTCATTGCAGAATTAAGTTAATCCAGAAACTTTGGAGGGTTTTCAAGCATTAACATCAAATTTAATTTTCTGTCACAGAATCTCAAATATAAAGCCGGCCCCTCCAAACCCTTTATTTTTTAGATTGTTGTTCTGTTGCATAACCCAAGTGCAACTGAGCATAAGTTTGTCAATGCT
The DNA here is from genome assembly GCA_903066815.1 of Brachyrhaphis roseni. Lineage (NCBI taxonomy): Eukaryota > Metazoa > Chordata > Actinopteri > Cyprinodontiformes > Poeciliidae > Brachyrhaphis > Brachyrhaphis roseni. The sequence continues at coordinate 98,823 of CAEFZY010056673.1, forward strand.
CCTTCAGAGAGCAGGATCAAACCTTTCATTAATTGCTGGAAGCAGCAAAGTAGCTCCATAGCATCACACTGCCACCACCATGTCTGGCAGCTTCACCTAATGCACACAGAGGTGCAAACATAATATTTTACCAACATTGTTGGGGATTGTCAAGTTGCTTTCTGTCAAATGTGAAGCAAACAAAGATCTCCAAAAAGTAGGAGATCTTTCTGCCTACTCTATGCAGTCATACAGGTTATTTTTAAGGGATTTTTTTTTTTATGCTTCATGTCTGTAATCAGTCCTAAGTTTATATTTTTCCTTACAGGGTAAGAATGCCTTGAATACTCTTTTTCCTCTTAATTATGTGAATAATTGTGTATGCTTGACTGATATTAAAACTCATTTGATAATCAAGTCAAAATACAAATAAACTTGGTAAAGGAGCAGATTATTTGCATGACTTTTTATTATAATTAAATTCTTTTCAACATGCCTCGGATTTTACAATTCCTTTAAGCATACAAATAATTTCTGGTTATAATGTTTCCCATAAATCTCCTGTGGGACTCTTGTTTGTTTTAAATCCTGCAGTCTGAATATTGACAAAAGAAAAAATAAAAAGAAGAAGAAGCTGTTTTTCGTTTTCCTCCCCTGTCTTCGTGTCACAGACTTGCGTGAGTTGTCATTTCCTGTTTCTCATCATGCAGGGAGGCTTAACAGGTCTGGTTGCGTGCAGCCTGCTGCCGGTGCAAGCCGCCGCGGTCCTCTGGGCTCAGCGGGCGTATAGCACCCTGCCCTGCTGGGCGATGGGTTCATGGGAACCCCCTTGTGATGGGATTTATACATGAAAGGCTGCGTGTGTAGAGTTAGGGCTATATGTTGGAGGACAGAGGCTCACAGAGGGAAGGAGGGGAGGCCAGCAGATGGTGACCTTTAGCAATACATTAACATGAACCTAGTGAACCCTTCGCAAGCCTCCCTCTCTCTCTCCATCTTCCTATCTCTCTCTCTCACACACACACACACTCTCTCTTTCTCTCTCTCTCTCTCTCCACTCTGGGTGCACACACACATCGAGGACAGGAAAGCTGGATGTGCTGTTGGTTTGTCTTCTGAAAAAGCTGGGTTGCAAGCTTCAAGAAACTGAAATAGGGAATGTTTCAAATTGCAGATTTTTTTAGGTTCTAGAGTAAAGGTTTTTAAGATTTGACTCTTATACTGACCTTTGTATATATATAAAAAAAATAAGCAAAAAATGATGGGATCAAATATGAATTTTTGAGTATTTGTGAGTACTGCATATAGTTGCTCTGTTTAGACTTTTGTTAATAAATATTTTATATGTTTATCATCATTTCAAAGTTTTATATACATTTTGTCAATATTTTGTAGATTTGAACTGTAACACTTGCTGGGATTTTGAGAAAATGCAGGAACAGAGGTTGAATTATATGTATATAACTCAGAGCACATTAACTCTTGCAATGTTATTCTTTATTCAGCTTTCTTTGTACTTGTGCATGATGAAGAAGATTTCATTCACTCTTTCAGTGTTCACAACATCCATCTGCACCTTTATCTGTTTATTGGCTTTTACTATTAATAAACATATTTAATTGGAATCATTGCAAATGTGGAGCAGAAACAACATCATTGAAGTCTCAATTAGAATAATTCCTTATCTTGAAGGATGGCTGGCAGCCCTGCAGTACATAAAGCACTGCTGTAGCTCAATGTCTGTTTTTTTTTTTTTTTTCCAAAGTGCAGCGCGTAAAGTAGGCCAACTCCGTCCCCGAGCGATCTCTCTACCCTCTGTCACACTCTTCGCTCAGTGAGGGTGTGAACGTGATTTCGGGGCTCGGGCGTGAACAGCTGTGGAGCAGTCGTGACTGCGTGATCGTTGTCGGCGGCGCGCTGAAGCGGCGTTTCAGCACCAAGGCCAGGGCTCGCGGCGAGAACAATAGGCGGCTCGCGCGCCGTGTCGCCCAGGGACCGTCCTCTAAGTTCATCCCAGCAAATAGCCGCTAAAATCTGAGAGACTGAAAAAAATCTTTAAAATGTTACAAATATAGAAAGTACATGCGGCTTATTACTATAGTAACTCAAATAAAAAATAAATTCAAGTTTGACATGGATTCACTATCTACAGTGTTTATTTCAAGTAAGCATCTGTTAATGGTCTGAAACTAAGATCAGTAAAGAAAATTAAGTTGGAGGAAAAAAGCATTGAGAGGACTGTAAGGCAAAGACAATTTAAGAGTAAGTACTTCATATGTCTCAACATCTGTCTTCAAGGCATACTGCCCTGCATATTTTAGAACAGCGGTCTCAAACTACATTCTTTGAGAATCCTTCATCTTTTAGATGTCTCCCTTGGCCTAAATACTTTAATTAAATGTTGAATCTACCTCAGGAGAATGCAGTGAAGCTCTGCTGATGAGTTAATATGGAGCCAGGTGGTGCCGAAGCAGGGAAACATATAAAAGTCGCAAGACACCATCTTTTCAGGACTGGAGGTTGAAACCCCTGTTTTAGATGCTATGATTTACCACACTTGATTCAGATGATTGTAGTTCAGTAAAATCATGTTAATCAGCCATCAATTTGGAAACTCTGGTTTAGTACAGCTGGAGATATGCTCCTTCTGAATCAGATATGTTGGAAGCATCTTTCCTGGATTTAGGAGAAGGACTGGACTTTAGCTAATATTATGTTCAAATAGTTTAACTAATGTGGTACACTTAAATTCCACTCTGCATTTAAAAAATCCTAATAATTAGTTATACATTTTAGAGGTTTCCCTGCTTTAATGTGCCTGATTCAACTGACTGCGGTTCAACAAAACGCCTGTTAACCAGTCATCAATTGAAATCAGCTGGACTGAAGCAAGGAAGTACCTAAAACATGCAGGGCAGTGAGCCTTGAGGAGCAAGGTTGGGAAACACTGCACTAGTATGATGTAAGCTAATTACAAACTAAGCTAACGATGATAGGTATCTTTCACCCAATGGACTAACTTTGGAATGATAAAACATCTGGTGTTGATTTACTGGTGTAGGGGGGGGCCCAAAATAAAAATCTGATAAGGCTCGGACCAGCCCTGTGATTTATCAACAGGATGTTCAACAACTCTAAGATTCCCGCGTGTTTTCGTGCTTTCAACGTAAACGTGTTTATTGACGGTCCCTTGACGTTACGTCACAAGCAAGCCATGAAGGGGGAGGGGCCTAGAGAGAGCGGAGGGACACCGGCATCAGTAGGACGTGAGAAGATGCACAACCGTTGTACAGGAAATAAGCTCGAGATAACTGTCCGCTCAATACAGTGGGAACAATACCGTCACGGCTGAAAGAGGTCGTAACGTGAGGCCAGCCAAGTTCAAACAATCGTGAGTTAGTTTAAATTTATAAAGGCAGCTCGGTTGCAAAACAGGAATTAAAAGTGATAACCATAGCTGGCGTCGTCCACTTTTTGGTGACATTTTCACTCCGTCAGCGCCGGTGAGAAGCTGTCAGCTGCCAGGACTTTCCTCCTTCTCCTCCAGGAGCACATTTTGTATTGTTTTGTTTGTTTACTTATTTATTTATTTATCTATTTAAAAAACACACACACACGCACGTAAACAGTCGAGCCCAGCTGTAGTAGTAGCTGTATACGCCGAGGAGAAGGAGGAGGAGGGAGATCGCGGCTGGGTACAAAGAGCGGCGAGCACCCAGAGAGGAGGCTGGCGGACGGGACGGAGCGAAGCGGAGCGGCGAGGACAACAACGGGGACCCGACCGAGAGCATCTTTGAGTCATTTCTGACCTACGCGAGCTCCATGAGTGATTTTAATTAGCGGTGAGCGCTTCCATGTGTGTAGTCCTTACGTTTCCATGTGTTGTTTTGTTCTGGGGTCTGGATGTATATGCGTGTGTACATTGAGAGTGGATCGGACAAAGAGCAGCGGAGCCCCATGACATCCGTGTGTGTGCACTAACCTACAGCTGCCTAAACAAAGAAACTGCTCCAGTGCAATGATTTCCATCCATTCTCATTCTGTTTCTCTGTTTTTCCATCAACAGGAATCCCCAACACCGTTTATCGACCAAAAAGGTAATTTCCCCCCCTCACAGATACTTTCTTTTATATATATTTAATTGGAGGGAAAGGTGCCATTATTGTTTTGTTGATTGGCTAATTAACATTTGCATAATTGTTTTCCCAGAAGGTACTAGAGCCCTTTGTCATCAAACAGGGCAATAAATATTCAAAATGACTGCTCAAATGCTTTTATTTTTGGTAATTGGGGAGCAGATTTACATCTTTACTAAATTATGCATTTTTACCAACAAACGTATTCATAGAAAACATGATGATACTATTTTAAATACGATGAATGGCTTATTAAAAATATTATAATAAATGTTACAGTTTTGCAGCTTTATCTTTTGCCTTTTTTTTTGTTTGTTTTACTAAAAATCCAGATTTCTAAATAAATTTTTTGGATGTGTTTCTCTCCTTTTTCAATCAGGACTTGTCCAGCAACAGCTGGTCCTCTCCAGAAATACCTGCTCTTGATCTGTTCACACCCCCCCACCACCCTCAGGTCCCGCAGCCATCACCTCCACTTTGTACCGATGAAGGAGGCCGACGCCATTAAGTTGTTCGTGGGGCAGATTCCTCGGAATCTGGAGGAGAAGGACCTCAAGCCCATTTTTGAGCAATTTGGCAAGATCTACGAACTGACGGTGATTAAGGATAAATACACCGGGATGCACAAAGGTAGGTCTCACCCATTTACTGTAAACAGTAAGCAGAGAGACAGACAAAATGACACGAGTAAGAAAGAAGCAGGGGGATGGATAGGCAGTGCTGAATAGATAGACAGTGTGACAGTGAAGGAGTTGGATGGGTGGATTTTTCTGAGGCAGCTGTCAGATGTATCCATGGAAACTGTCACAGCACCTCGTGGATTCGTCTCCTGTTATTTCCGCGGTGTAAAATCATGAAGACAGTCAGGAAACCTCACTTAGTGCACAGAGTTACGGATGAACAATTATCGTAAAATTTATCATTATCGTGGAAAAAAAAAAAGATATGTTAGAAATTCAAACATATTGTGACATCGTTAAACTCTAATTGATGAAGTCTGCAAACTCTGAAAACTGGTAGGATGGTTGAGATTAATAGGTCAGCTGTTTTCCTGAATAGGAGGATAATTCAAAAGAATACATTTTTAAATATGATTTGAGGCAATTGTCATGTTGTGTTTAATTGTGGAATTGACAATGATGATTTAAGAATGGATTTTGAAAACCATTTTATCATCACTTTTATTGTAATCACAACAAATGCCTCAAATAATTGTGATAAAAATTTAAATTGATATCTCTCATCCCTACATGGAGCTATCCTGAATGAACTGGACATGGCTATTTGAGATGCACTGATCTGGCTTTTCTTAGCCATTACCAATTTAAAATTTTATTTCAGGGTGGACGTTTAGATTTAAATATTTGATTAATTTATGTCTGTTCTTTTATAAGAACTAGAACATAAAAATTTATCTTCAAGAAAATATTATATAAAGCCTGACTGCTTCTAGCGGTCATTAATTAATATAAAATATAGTTGAGCAGTAGAGGCAACTTCCTAAGGCCAGTCACTGCAAAACTGAATTATGCTGTTTTAAAACAGTTTGAGTCGACTTTTTAACATGATTTAATATCCTGCTAGTGATTAACGCAGTCATATTATTAACTGAAGACATCAGTCTCTCTTTGTATGCTCAAGAGATTTAGTGTGGAGTGCCAGTATTTCCAAATCCAGCACGTTTCATGACAGCTGGATGTGAAATCTCAACATACTAAAGCAGAGCAACTTTCCTATAATATGTGCAGCATTCGTTTTATCTGCTGAAGTCATCCTTTGAAAATCCAGCAAAACATAATCAAAGGTGGGTACCAATTACAGTCCATTCTGGTCCTTTTTGTGCCCTTTAAAGTCAAGTATTAATCGACCCCAAAAAATAATGATAAAGGAGCAAAATAGCCTGCGCCTGCCAAAGTCTAGCTCGCTTCATAAATGACATAGTTTCCTTTGAAATTGCTCCTTACGGGGTTTTTTCTTGTTCTTACCTTATTTTTAAACACCTCTCTGATATTAAAAATAGCTAACTTTGAGCCTTCTTCTCGCAATAACAACTTCCACACTGAAGAGTGTTAGCGTGGCTCTGGTACCACTTAAATTGAGTGCACATACTGATAAAAAAAAGATTGAATTTATCAGTTTCCAAGCGGTCAGTCACTGGTTAGGCTAAAAAAAAATCTGCCAACTCTGGCCATCAGACAATTTCTCGTTGCACCTCTATATAATGTCATCTCTCTCTCACACACAAACACACAGCCTTGCACAAACAGTGACCAGGGGTTCTTTCAGTTACATGAGCCAGATTAGGCTGTGTGCTCCAATCAGTGTAATGGGACTGTAAGCCTGGGTGACACAAGGGAAAGAATTTGTTGTTTTCGAGAATCCCCACAGCCACAGTAAGCCCCTCTTAAAAGCAATGAGATGGACGAGAAGATTCATGTGTGTCTTTATGTGTGCGTGGCACGTGTGCCAGTGCATCTTAATTATTCTGTTTTTCGTCCTCTCTTGTTTTGTTGAGTCACAATGAATTCACACAGATTTACACTCTGTGTGAATTAAACTCTTTAATCTGATTCTATGTAAGTCCGTGTGAGATGTCACAGCGGATGCTAACCTGCTGCTAATCTTGTTGCCTGACGTGCTGGTGACAGGTGTAGTAAACAGCTCTGCCCAGCCAGCTCTACTACCCACCCCTCCTCACTCTCAGACACAGGTACAGCATATAGGAGCACAGACGAGTGATAGCAAATTATGCATAGTGGTTGATATAGAGGGCAGGACGCTGGCATAGCCACACACACGTCTGTGCTGTTGTCATGTGCTCTGACTAGTGCCGTGGAGTCCTTACAAAAAATATCCTCTCTATTAAGCTGTATGTTTACATTTTTATTATTTTGCAAAACATCGATGAGTCAGAAAATTCAACCAGTTAACCCTGTCACAATAAGCAATAAACCAATTAGTCGCATGATAAATTAAATCAAGCTTGATTATTTCCATTTGCACAATTGTTTGGTTTTCCACATGTCTCTCTCTCTCTATTTCTATCAAACACTGGATGACAAAAAGCTTCAGTCTATTGCAATGGTCTCAACTTGCCTATTGTTTTGAATGGCAGTTTCATTTATTTATTTGTTGTTCCAGGTTTTTTGTTGACTTACTTTGGGTATTTAAAATCTCTTCCAGTTCCAGTGTTAAGTATTTGTTAAAAATTAAAGTTTATTGATCTTTCAGAGGGCAAGCTTGTATTATTATGTCATTACTATCATATTACTGTAAAATAGCCTCAAAACAACATTATTGTTTATCTTAATAACTCATGGCTCAGTTTATTCCATAAAGTGATGTACCTAGCAATAGTAAAATAAAAATATAAATTGTTTGCTGGAGGATGATGCAGAAAAAGACCCACTTACTGACCTTTTGTACCAATACACCTGCTCCCCCTCCCACCCCTTTGCCCCTCGCCCTCTTTTTCCCTCTGTTTGCCTCCTTCTTTCTGACAGGATGCGCGTTTCTGACGTATTGTGCACGAGAGTCGGCCCTGAAAGCCCAGAGCGCTCTCCATGAGCAGAAAACACTACCAGGGGTACGTGCTCAAAAACAAACAGCCATAAACACACACTTCCCATGACACTAGGCACCGCTTACTTATGCAGCAATACACACAACCTTGCATATATGTATTAGAGATCCCACCCCCTCACCTAAATACATAGACATTTAGCATGCAGGCAAATACACACTTCAGTGTATGTGTGTGTGTTAGGAGGTTCAGCTCCCATTAGTAACACAGTGACATAACCCAGCAGCCGGCAGGCGTCTTGCTGCTAAGGACAAACACTCCCCCTCTCGCTGGAGACATATAGGGTACTCCGTGAGCATTATCATCTCCATTTCTCTATCTTTTGCTGTCACTCCATCTCACCGTCGTTCCTTCCGTCAGCCTCCGGTGATAGCTGCCGTCTAGAGAGTGTGTGTAATTAATGTGACCATTCCCCTTTGTCTCATCCCAGGCTCCCTACAGTCTCTCTGCTGAGGGATTGTGAGCAATGACTGTGCAGGGGTAGGACACTGTTCATTATGGAGGGGGCACTGTGCAAGAAGAGCGTCTGTCTCAGAGGCTGCAGCTCTCTATCTTTAGCTTTTCCCTTCTTTTTTTTTTTTTTCCTCTGACCTGGTTTCCAGGTGTCTTGTTTGGGATATTTAGATCAGGCATTTTGTGGCTGGTATAATTACATGTGTCTTTGATGTGTGACTGATTCCAATTTTTTATTCTTTGGACTGCAACACATAAAAGAACAAAAATGTTGAATCCATCACAAAAAAAAATGAAAAAATTAATATGTTTTCCTGGTTTGTAGACTCAAAATAGAGAAACTCTGAGTTTTGATACATTTTATGAATTGGAAATACAGTATATGCTTAGTGCTATATATAAACAACAATTTATTGGACAGATCAAAGGAACATTAACCTATGTAAACATCTTGACAATTTACTGATGCATCTTTACTGGAAATACTTTCTAACGCTATGTTTTTACACAAAGGATTATAAGCAAAATTGACTACTAGAGGACAAGATATAAAAATGCAAGTCATTTAGGAAAAAACACCACTTTCTGTCTTATCTTAGTTTGGATTCACAGCAATTACAACAGAATAGTCAGTGTGCCTCAGGCGTTACTGCAAGTCTCTCCATCTCATTTTCTCTGTGTTGCCTTGCAGCCGATCACAGTTTCAGTTCTTGCACCTTCTCTGCAAGATGGAGTGTTGATAAGATCTATGTGAGCAAATAGTTGACGAAGAGCCTGAAGAGAAAACGTGGGGGAAGGGAAATGTTCTCACACGTATGAGCACAAATCCCTGCATACATACATACTTAGCACCATCATGCATGATCTTTCATGTACCTGGAGAACACATACACACTCACCCCTACTAGCAGCGTGTTCATAATGACATTAATCCAATTAGAGGCTGCTAAGACGTTTGACCTCTCTGCATTTAGAACACCTCTCTGCAGTCTGTTGTTTGGTTCTTATTTTTTCCCGTGCCGCCCTTTGTTTTTGGAGTTAACTCTACTGTGTTTTATCTCATCCTTTTCTGCTCGTGACATCAGTACGAGTTGTACGGAGACAAATTTCACAGATTGAAAGTCGCAGTATATTTCCAGATAAACTGAAGGAATTGTTCTGAACACAAAGATGAATGATTTGCCGGGTGGATACTTACTAAAGAGACTGAAGAGCGAGGATCTAACAATCACAAACCCCACTGCCTTTTGTGCTAAAAATGGGTGTGGTTATCATGTGTTGGATTTTTAGTAACCCTAAACTATTAATGAGAAAACCTTCTTTTAAATGTCCTCAGTTTGTCCAACCTTTTGAGGTTTATCTGAAAATGATAGCATTTTATATTCAAATCAGGTGCATATAACAATGTGAAAACATGTTTGACTAAGATACTATTGTGGCGCTTACAGCTCATCAAATAACTCTTACACAGTTTGCTTACTCAAACCATACATATGTCATAGTTATTCAGTTATTTACATTTTGTTTGTCCTTACTGTTTCGGCTCAGTCAGTGTGACATTTCTTTTAAAGCTAGATTTTTATATAGACAAACCTTTTAGAGATTTGTGACCTATTTACAATTTCCATCTTTTATGCTTCCTCTGCCTCCATTCTGAAACATGAATAATACTAAATGATGACTCTAAAATGATACGAAAAATTACGAGCTTCTTCCATTAGTAAAAGCACCTACACTGAAGAGTGGTATTAGTTCAACCTGGTTGTGCTTGAATATGATTATTCCTCTTAAGAAACTGATAATCATACGAGTCCAATCACTCGCTTTTTGTTTGTACATCCTTTCTTTGAAACATAGATTTGAATTCTGTTGACCTTAACCTATTTTGAGGTTTTATTCTGCTTTAACTTTCCACCAAATGGGTACTTTTTTTTTTTTTCTCCTTCGTTGCTCTCCTTGGCTTCACCTGCTCGCCTCTGTTGCTTTCTCTGACAGGATTTGGAAATGACTTTCACTTTCTTTCACACTTCTGGACATTGTCCAATACTTTTCTTTTCCTGTGACATGCTTTTCCTTTATTGTCCCCCAACCCTCAATATCCTTTGCCTCATTCCATTATATCTCCTTTTCCTTCTCTCAAATCCCCTCTGTCCCATGTTCAGCTCCTCCCCTTCTGTCTTCCAGTCTCTGTGCACCAGTAGGATATTACAGGATGTTCTCCCCACTTCCCCCAATCCATTCATTTCATGGTACTCCTACTCATGTCTCTCCCCTCCCCACCTCTTTTCCCTTCCCCGTTGTCTTCTGCTCACATTTTTCCTCTCGCTGCACACTTGCAGTTTCTGCTCAGATTCTCATTTCACAGTCATTTATGGTAACCCTTCTTTAGTCGTCCTCTCTACACCAGCCTTGCTCAGTATTTCTCCTCTACTCTCCTCTCCCCCACAGTTCGTCTAGTCCTCATCTCATTTCCCTTCCTCTTGATTAGTTGACCCCTATGACCGTTTCCATCTCCTCCCCCTTTCTGCTCGTCCTCCCCTGCTCTGTTTGTACGGCTCTTAGATGAGTTTCCTGCAAACTTTTCTCCATTTCCAGATTCAGCTTAAATCTGTGCAACATCAGACTCATCATGAATGTTTAATGGAAGAGAAGCATCCCTCCTGTATAGATGTGTTTTTGTCTTGTACAGTAATCACAAAGCAATTTAAAAGGTGCTTGATACAATGTTTTCCAGTTTATCTATGTAGATTAATTAATGTACAACAGTTAAAGCAATGCATTAGAAAACAAAAGAGGAATGCTCTGTCTCAGATTTCCTTGCCAGCCTCTGCAGAGCAAGAGATTTTCCGATTGGAAACTGAGAAAAAATAGAGGGATTGAGAGTGAGATGAACAGATGGCCTTATCAGGGAGTCATGCGTCTTTTGTTTAGCTTGGACTCAGAAGGAGGAAAGAGGAAGCACATCATGGGAAGAGCAACAGTTACACAGTATTTGTTCAAGTAGAATAAATTAATATAAGTTATTAAATGAAGTTATTTTGTAGCTTGCAGATGTTTTGTTATCAGTGGTCCAGAGTTTTCCTCTGGGAGGTGTTTACATAAGCTCACGAAGAGCCATTGGCATTAATACTGGAGGCATAAAAGTTACTCCCAGGAATGTATCTTTGGCTTAATATGTTGATGTTTAATTTAAAACCAATAGTACATTGCCAGAGGCTCATCAAATCTCCCTAAAAGGAATGACACATTATTATTGATATATGAGGCTATTGGTTGTTTATAAAGTGCACCAGCATTTTCTGTCTGACAGTCACAAGTGTACACATGGAAAGTTGTCTAAGCGCTACTTGAACCGCAAACATTTGGAACTAACACTGTGCTTTTACGAAAAACACTGATCCACTGTTGAGTATGGGAATGGATCTGTGATGCTGTGGGCTTGTCTCTTTTCAAAGGCCCTAGAAACCTTGAGTTGTCAATGGTTAAAAGCTATGTGTGGTTCAGGGCTTCCACTAACAATTATTAAAGTTATAGATTATTCTATCAACTAGTCTAACGATTAATCGATTAATTAGATTTTTTTTTAAATCGGTACATTCTGCAGATTTTTCATTTATTTCTTTTTTTATACAATATTATAAATACATTAAAAGATGTAAATAAACTAATATTTTTTTTAAAAATTTTATTATTGGCTAAAAGGCAATAACTCCGAATTCGTTTTGTGAATGCTTGATCATTTGTAACAAAAAATTCAAGTGCAGAAAAAAAAACTTTTAACATCAACATGCTCAACCCTTTCTGCTTCACTTAACATCAATATAATGTAGGGCTGATGTATTGACGATTTTTTTTGGATTAACGCATTAATCCAAAAAATGAATACCAAAAAGTACGTAATACATTTTTGCTCTATAAGGAATTTGAACTGAGTGGAGTTCTGGGTTGAACACATTTACAGACAAAGATGGGGTTTTTTATAATCTTAAATACAAAATGTATATATTATACAGTTTTGGCTTCATTACTGCTGTAAATATGTTGTTCTGCCCTAGTCTGATTTTTGTGCACTGCTAGTTTGAAGAGATGCTGGCAATCTGCAAGGTCAGAGGTCAAGGTTTGGTGGAGGGTTGGGGGTCTGTTGCGGAGGCTGCTGTCAGAGCAGTAAAGCGTTCCTTCCAGGCGATCATGACATCCACCGTAAATATAAGGTCCTACTTACTCTGCCGTAGTGCATTAGACGGAACGGCAGCCCCTGCTTTTCTGTTCTGTTTTATGTTTCTAAAACAGAACAGAAAAATGTCTTAATTTGTCTTTAAAAGGATTTTATACATTTACTCCTGTCAAAGACAGTCCAGAGTGTTGAGGCATGAGATCTGTATATATGCAAAGCTGGTAGAAACAGGCTCAGCAAAGTAAATGAGGCCAAATGTGCGTGTTGACTCAGAGGCGCTGAAAATGGTAGGAATCTCCTTCAATATCTCAGTTTTGTTCCACTTTGTGTTGGCCTGTCACTTAAAATCCAGATATAACTGTACATTGAAGTTTGTGGTGGTAATTTTACAAAAAGTTAATATTCATAAAACCAATTTATGAATATTTTTTGCAAGGCCGTTTGCTCACTTTGTCAAAAATATGTGTTTAATCACATATGCCATCATTCAAATGTTTTTTTTAATACAGTATAGATTCATGAGAGACTCCTTATATCTCTATCAATCCATCTATCCCTCTTTTTTTCCCTCCCTCTTGTCCTGGTTAGGTTTTAACCTCATATCTCCCTACACTCTTTATCCCTCCATCCCTCCATGGCTTACTGTTGCTGTATTTCCCCACATATCTTTCCTCTTATCTGTTCTTTTGTTCTCTGCTGTTGATATCTCTCTTTCCCCATTTAATCTGCAGCCTCTTTGTGTTTATCTCTGCCTTCATCTTCTGTGCTACTTCACATACGACTGTTTCTACACACACGCACACCCGTACATGCTTATACAAAGGGACACACGCACACATCTGTTTAATCACACTGGCATCCGCAGATCTGAGTGTAGGTGAAATTAAAGTGTGATAAGCAGCTTACCAGGTGTGTGTTGTCATGCTTTACTGCTCTCCAGGCAGCAATTTGCTCCCTGTTTTTTGATTAGAACCAAAACAGCGCATACACACACACCACACACATGGAAATACACACCTTGTGTTTCCCATGACATTCTTGGTGCTTCTAAATGATTAAAAAGGTAGCAGTGCCAAAAGACAAGCAGTTAGCAATAAGTGATACAGCAGAGGATCGATATTCTTATTAAAAAATAATAACAGTTTGTAGTTTTTTCATATTGATTGAAAACATACAGCTCCAATGGCGCGCTGGAGCCGATAAATTGAATTACCGTAGTCTCACGGTTACAGCTGTAAACATGACTGGAGCTGTTTTATTCTCCCTTTATTGAGCTCGTGTCCTCTCCGAAGGAGGACGCATGAATTTATGGATGTCCCTGGCCAAAAAGGCCGAACTTTTTATGCATGCAGCATGAACGGGGGCAGAAACGGCAGCTCAGAATTACTGTTGCTCCTTCTTTCACTTTTGTTACATCACTTTGCACAGACAGTGAGAGAAAATGTAACTACTAGCTGTAGCACTTAGTATTGGTGTATTTTCTGTGCTCTAAGCCTGTGACAATAGGCGGCATGTTTGCATGTGTCCATCATCACGTATGTGTGATAAATGTTTATCAGATCCGCTTAGGGTTTGTTCGTGTGGTGTGTGATCAGTGTTTGAGTTTCTACGTGGAATCTGAGAAGCCTGCCAGACAACCTCCCTGTGGGGCAAAGCTATGATGAGCAATTATCCACTAGGGCGAGTTTGTAGGCTAATTTTGCATATTTATGTGGTCAGCAGCACTGTTTACTATTCCCCTTCGCTGCTTACTGCTGCGTTTTCAATTTAGAGCACACCCCAGTTTTCTTTCTCTCTTTCCCTCTCTCTGTCTTTATATTCTCTCCATCTCTTCCTCCACTGCCTCTATCTCTCTCCTCCTGATGGGGTTTGTGATGTGTATCGCTCCCCCCATCCCTCAGGCTGCTTCTCTATTTTTATCCTCACTGTGTGTGGGACGGGATGGCAGTAAAGGGACAGGTGTAGATTTGGCTCCGTGTGTGTGTGTGTGAAAGAGGTAGACAGGGGGAGGAGTCGAACCGAGGGGGGTTTGAAGTGCCGAGGGTATTTGTTTTAAGGCAAATGTCTGTTTGTCTGCGATCGGGCTTAAATAGCAATGTGGACGTGCTTTCTATCAATCTTTTGTTTGAGGATATGCAGAACTCTATCACTTTTCCTACAAATGCACACTTCAGTTTATTTTATTGGGATTTTAGGTGATAAACCAGTATAAAGTAGCACACAAATGTCAAATGGAATTAAAAGGATACATGGTTTACAAATAAAGTTTGTAAAATGGAGTTGGGCATTTATCATATCGCTTATCATAAGAATTTTGAGTTATTGTTATGATAATTTCCAAATTATGGTTTTAAAAAACAAAATACAAGATATAACTCGAAGTATTTGTCTTTTATTAACCTTTTCCATTTTACAGTAAAAAAGGCCACTAACATCCAGTGCCTTGTTAAAAAGCTGACTAAATACATGAAGCATTTTCAAAGAAAACATTAAGCATGTCTCGATTTTTTGCTATAAATCCATTTAAAAAAATGTATACCAAGAAAATTAAAACCTACTAACTTCAGAATGTAGGACTTTTTATATATTTTTTCAGTTAAGCAAATGTTAAAGGCACCTTTATTATTTTGCATTGACTTTGTTTGATCAATTAAAGTATCGTGAGATTCATTTATTGTTGAGCAGGAAAATAAAAATTCTCCATGAAAAAAAATACACTTCTTACAAAACAAAAAAATTTGGTCACTTCTGAATACTTTCAACCTGGCAATTTTAGATAAACCCAGTAGAGCTGCAGTTGTGGTTCTGCGTAGTAATTCCTTAAGGGGGCTGAATTTAATTCCATGCAACATTTTCAGATTTTTATTTGTTACAAACATTTGAAAATCTTATATTACTTTCCTTCCATTCTGAAATTAGGTGCCACTTGGTGTTCGTCTGTCACATAAAATCCTATTAAAATACATTGAATGTTGGGGGTTCATCATGACAAAATGTGATATGGATGGTTTAGCAGAAGACTGGACGTGTGTGGGTCCGTATGTGGGTACATTTATGCATGCAACATGCGGAGAGAAAGAGCGCCTGCCTCATATTTCACCACAAAATTGAGGCAGAATCTAATCATAGCCTCATAAAAGCCTGACCCTGGAGAGAGCCTGCCTCTTTAAGGCCTCTGACACACACACACACACGCCCACACACACTCGCTTGCAGATCAAGGTCAGTGATTGTACCAGAAAATGGTCCAAATGAGCCAGCAAATAAGAAAATAGAAACGCACACCTATAGAAAAATTTAAGCGATTAGCTGCTTTGATAATTATGTTTGTTTGGACTCATGACTAGCAGGTTGCCCTGAAAGTTCTCTGCCAAATTGTGTGTCTCATAAACTGAGCTCTAAAGTAGCCTTAAACTGAACTGTGTCTATTTCCAACACCATCTGTTTTATAAATGTAGCCAGCTTCTGCAGGCTCTGTTTTCCATGTACACACAGAGAAAAAAAATGCTGCTCAGTTGCAATTAACATTCATCATTTTGTCTTATTTTTGCACTTTGTGGAATAGTGAAAACACAGAGAGCGTAGTTTGTGTTTTTCAGATGTTGGATTTGCTTGTGTAAAATAACAAATATCTCACACAGAGCTACTGTTGAAAGTGAAAAGTGGCCTCCTTTATCTATGCATTTTTTTATGTTTATGAGGAACTAAATTAACATCATAAACTCGAACAGTTTCCTTTGATATTTGCATAGAGATGAGGCTTTGATCACTAGGTGTAGGCTGATATGAGGTTCTCAAAATAAAACAACCTTAAGGGGTAACGCCCTGGTTTCATCTTATCAGAAAACCATTCACACAGAAATTGAAACAGAAATTGGTGTAAATATTTTTGTCCAGAACAGAAAAGCAATAATCATTCCAACTAATGATGACGATTGATATTGTTAGCATTTGACTGAGCTACATAGTCATGAGATAAACTTAGCAAACACTCTGCTTTTTACTCAATAAAAAAAGGAAACCAAGATGATATTCTACTTAATATGCAGATGATTGCTGCTCAAGCAATCATCTGCATAAAAAACATACTGCATCCCGCTCGGCAACTGTAGTCCTAAAATACATGACAATTAATTTGGAAATTTAATGAAAATGAAATTGAAAAATTTAACTTTTCCAAATCTAATTTGGTAAAATTAAATTTTTCCAAAATTATTTTTTATTTTTAAGTAACATTTCTTTTATTATTTTGTTGGGGGGTTTTAAACGCCACTCTTTCAGTTTTCTCAACCAAAAATATTTCTGAACAACCACCACTCTCTTTCTTATAAGTTGTAGTAGACTCTTTTTTTTTACCCGCTGACCAGCAGGACACAGCAACATGTGGGGAGGGGCAATTAGAATAAAATCAGCAATTTTATTCTAATTGCTGATTACGAGTATAAACTTTACTGTTTTCTCGGAAAAATCTCAAATATAATGTCCATGGCATAAACCATCTGCAGGTTATATAGCCCATATTTCATTATGTGGACATATAGAACAGATCCATACGAGGCGCCTGAATGAATGTGTGAATTTGCATGAATGAAATGGCGACTAGGAGACGTAGAGGAGAGCCCTGAAGAGGTTCTTTATGAATAGGGACGTACAGACAGGGAGGGGGCAGGGTGAGACAGGGGCGGAGTAGAGGAGGTCGGGGCAGAAAGAAGGAGGAAACAGGACAAAAGTTTTCTGTAATGAGTGTGGAGGAAGGGACAGGCGGGTGGTGCAATAGAAGAAAGGCTTTTCTCTGAATGCTGGAAGGGGTGGGAGGGAGTCAGGCGGACTTCTGTCAATTTAAAGAGAGACATCTGTCAAAGGGGAGTGTATGCCTGCAAGTCTGAGTGTGTGTGTGATTAGGCAGAGAAATGGGATGCCAGGACTTTATCTGCACCTGGGATGTGACTCTTATCAAACCATAACTGGATGTCTAAACACTGAGCTCTTTCACCTTGACCACAGAGAAATGGAGCTTTTTACAAACTCATTAAACTTGTTAGGACTTCCCCTGCTTGGATGATTGGCAACCATCCAGTTTTTCCATGTAATATTTCTCATTGTATGGACTGTCTTATAATTATTTTAGATTGATTAAGAGCAGTAATCAGCTCTCATATGTATTTCATGATGGAGTGTGGAAAAGTATTTGTTTTTCAAACTTTATTCTTTAACCCATTTTATAAAAACTATCCATTTTGATACCATCTTGCTAATATCACATTTGCCATTAAATTAATAAGAAACTTTGTATTTATTCCTAAAAAATTGCTTGATTTCTTCTACTTTTAATGCCTACTTAAGCAAGAAGGCATTTATCCTGTAATCTGCTATGATTAGTGAAAAAAATGGCACAATGTAATGTACCTAATTTTTCTGTCCACTTGTGGTTGCACTGACCTCATTTTATGACACAAATACATATTTCTATGTACCCATTCATGAAATGTTAGAGTTAAAAACCAGTGTGTTTAAATGTGACCATGTAAGAGCATAAATCCATTTGGATATCAGTCTTTTATTTTCTGGATTCCCGCCTACACCCTAACTATCTGAGCTTTCATAAATGTGTCAGGCTCCGGATTGGATGTAATCTCAGTGAATGTGAGATTTCTGCAGCCATGAATCTGTATGGCTTCGAACGGCCTTTTTAATTCACCAGCTCATTTCCCAAAGGACTTACACTCCCGAAAATAGAAAGAAGGTCCAAGTGCATAGGTCTAACAGTTATCCGCTATAGTGCTGTTGGATTATGTTGAACTAAATCCACAGGATCAAATTTCAGTGAGTGCTCCGCTGCTGCATGCTGAATGTTCTCGTTGGGCTTGACAAAAACAGCGTAATATTCTAGGGATCAACACGGTGGCTAGCGCTGCTGTATGCATGGTTTGATGTTATTATTGTGCAGGCAAATGAGGAGAAAAACACAGTGAGAGGAAAGGGAATATGTTGCTGCTCCAGCAGAGAGGCTGGTGAAGGGTTTCTGCCAGATAACTTACTGAACGGAGGAGATGGAGGGCAGACCTCTCAGGTGTGAAGAAAGGAATTAGAGACAGTAGAAGGGGGTGAAGAGGGGAGGAGGACGGGGCACCAGGAGCCTGTATTATGGTTGCAGACCTGCGTCACTAGGCAACGGAGTCGAGCCAGATGCCAGGTTGCTAGGAAACCTGAGGGATGCAAAGCCTAACGTGGTTCTAAATAGGGATGATAGCACGGAGGGGTGGAGCTGTGCTTCTGTTCCACCTAAACGCTCACTCCCTGTTTCTCACATTTTAATGTTTTCATGTCGCTCTAAATGAGAGGGACAAATTCAGTTTGATCATCATAACAGGATATTACATGAATATTGCTTTCTTGCTGTACAGACATGTTAACTTTTCATAGAGTTTGACTCACGCAGTGCAAAAATGAGCCTGGTTTATATTTTATATAGTGTCCAGTTCTGGTAGTTGTTGTATGTTATGTACTTGTTTTGTTGGATGAAGTAGAGATCTTCAAATTGAAATACGTGTGATTGGATCTAAAGGTCTTTATAGCTCAATATGAATTGGACAAATTGTAGTGTGTGTTGTGATGACAGTGTTGTAATTTGGAGCTATACCTTCAGGTCTGTGCTAAATGTTTTTTTCTCTGATGAACACTTTAAGCCCATTAAAGCCAGAGTATTCAGCAATTACTGTGAAACAAAAATAACATATTTGCAGTGTCACAACAGTCCTTTTTTTCTTTCTACAAATATAGAAAAATGGCTGCAAATACATGCACAACCAGTTTCTTTATCGTTATGTTATTTCCTCTAAAGTTTCTATGTTTATACTTTATGTTTGTACCCTGTGAACGCCTGAAAACCAAAGGCAAATTTTTTCTTTGTGCACAAAATGTCAGCCAATAAAGCTGATCCTGATTCTATAGAAATAAACTGGATTGAAATCAGTTATATGAAACGTATACTTTCAGCTAAAATCAATATACTTGTATATTTTTCAATAATTCTGCAGTTATTCGATAATTTTGATTAAAATGCTGATTGTGTGGATGAGGTGCTAATTATTTGGTTCTGCTACAGCTGTAAGTGTGCAGACGCAGCCTTAATAAAAGCTGCATAAATGTTTCAAGATATGCTGGATTCAAACTGTTATGGATCGTTTCTCAGTATTGGGTATTAAATGTAACCGATGTAGGGAAGAAGCCTTTTTGATTAAGGGAATATTTTATTTTTGAAGCACTTATGTTTTTTGTTTTTTTTGTGGGCCTGTGTTTATACCTAAGGATAAACTTAATAACGGTCGACGTTTTTTTAGTTTTTACTCTCAGTTTTGCCATCATTGCAACACTCTGTTGGTGAATTTCTAAGAATAATTAGACAAACTGAAGATTAAAAAAAGAGCTGTTCCAGGAAAAGAAAGCTGAGATACTGCCGTCAGAAGCAGAATATGGAGGATTATGAATCTCGATTCGGAGAGCAAGGAACCAAGAAGTCAAGGAGAGGCAGAAATAATGTGAGATTGTGGAGTGGGGATAAAAATAGTTTTCATTCCTTGGGCATTTTGGAAAATGGACTTCTGAAATTGTTAGGTTGAAGCGTCCCGAGGGAGAGTAAAAGGGGAATGAGGAGGTGTGAACATATGCGTTTACAGAGGATTCAAGAGAGCATTTCACATGGATGCATACTCACATAAATGTATGTTGTCTTGTTGTCTTTTAAGTGTTGCATGAATAATTCCTTCCTGTTGTGCAGAAATACTTTTGAGGGCAAAAGAGAAGCAAATACAAAATAAAGCTGTAGCTTTGATTTATGTCTGTACAGTTTCCTTTTCCTACCACTTCCCCCCTCATCACGGTGGATGGTTTGTTCCACTGATTTTGCGTGGGTGGGGGAGGGGGCAAAATACGATTTGATTGGATAATCCAAGGATTTAATATCCTCTAATCCTGGTACAATCCTCTCCGCATTACTGCAGGGAGTAAGATTAACTGTAAGTGTGTAGTATGTGTTTGTTTCTGTGTGAGCAAAAGGTCGGGTGCTGTGAGACACTGGAAAGGCGTACCGTAAAACTGTTTGTGTGTGTGTGTGTTTGCATAGATAAGTGACATGCACTGTGTGTCTATAGTATTTCTGTTGACACCACAGCATGTAAATGGGCTTGTGTTTGCATGCGGGTTTTGGTCAGGAGTGCATGAGTGGAAGCCGGGCTTTCACTCGGTGTATGTGTGCTCATGCAGCATCACATATATGCCCTCATGCATCGCCTCACATGCAAGTTCACTTTCCTCAGAGACACAGGAACTTGGAAAGCTTCTTAGTATGCAGGAGGATAGATCAAACTGCACTCCGGCGCGAGTCCTGGTTCCTCTTTACATGTACACGTTTGCAGATGGTTGCTGTTAATTAAGTCTTATTTGGAACGTGAGTAATTAGAGGATAATTTGACATGAGAGGAGTGTGTGGCTGTTCTTGTGTAAAGGAGAGAGACAAAGACAAACTGGAGTACAGTTTGACTGCCTAACCAGGCTCGAGGGAATTTTAATCAGCACAGTATAGATTTGCCACATACTTATTTCCATATCTGGCCCATGCCACCTTCTTCATTATTCTCTTCAATGTACATTTCTTTCTTCTCTAACGGTTTTACTCATACTTGGTGCTCATATTCCTGGTTTTCTTGCTAGTATCCAGAGAGTAAATTCATTGTAGAGACAATTTAGAGGGCAGTACAAAGCCACTAAAGCATCCTCTGGCACTAATTCTTTGTTTATCCAAAGAGCACAGCAGTCGCCCTTGGCAACCAGCATCCTTGTTTACCTACTCAGTATGCCGTCATATGATTGCCATGACAACAAGCTGGTTGCCATGCGAATTTTCCGATCCCATTGTGATGTCTCTGAAGAGGCAGTCTGCACGTCTCACCTGCTGCTTCTCTTCATGTCTTTAGTTTCTCCTGCTCATTTTTTTCAAGCAAGTTAATCACTGAAATGCATATTATTTGCTTAAGATTGTAATGTCACAACGCTCTTATACAGAGTCTTGCAAAAGTATTAATTCCCCCAACTCAACCCTTTAGCAATTTGTCATGTTACAACCACACACTTTAGTGTATTTAATTGGGATTTTTTGTGATAAACCTGCACAATTGCACATAATATTGAAGTGGAAAAAAAATGCTACATTGATTTCAAAATGTTTTGCAAGTAAAAATTTTAAAAATGTGACTTGCATTGAAATTCAGCTTTCTTTAACACTGTCAGTAAAATCCAGTACAATCAATTGCCTTCAAAAATTGCTAACTTAGTAAATAGAGCCCATTTATGTGTAATTTAATCTTAGTTCTAATCTAATTTTTCTGTGAATTCCTCTGAGGTTTGTTAAGGGACATTCAGAAACAAACACCAGCAGGGAAGACAAGGAGGGAGTTGTGGAGAAGGTTGAAGCAGAGTTGATTAGAAAGCTGTATCCCAATGTTTGATGGTGGCAGAATTAAGCTGTGGGGATGCTTTTTAGGAAAGGGGATCTACATATCTGTGTATACACACTAATCAATAAGCTGTGATTCCACTGGAAGTGCCGGGGGTTTTCTGTTTAGCCCATTTTATGTGCACAAGGACAAGGCTTAATGGAGGAAGAAATTGAAGAGGTGATGGATTGATCCAAGGTTAGAGAGAAGGTTGGTGGACACAAAGCTTGCAACTATCAGGCTTCTCTACAAAGGAAGCCCAAATCAATGTACAAGACGGGACTGATCAATGAGCTGATGGATGGCAACTTGGATGGACAGCAATAACATTAGGACCAGAATGGGATGGATGGATGGATTTCTCCAGTAAAGGTGCTAGAGTTAAAAAAATATATATATCTATGATTCGCTCCTAATTTTTGAGTGTGTCTTATGAAGAGATATGAGAAGGAGTTTTCGTCTGCATGTGATGATGTCTTGGCATGTGTGTGTGCGGGGGTGTGCGTGCGTGTGTGTGTGGATTGGCCTTGCCCTAGATCGATAGTTTTGTGGTGACAGCTAAGAGCTGATTAATCAAATGCATGGATCTGTCTTTCTCTACTCTGCCCTCTCCTCAATTACCAGCATCATTACATTGCCTTAACACCCCACTGGGACGCCGAGCCATTCTTCCTCCTTCTCATCCTCCGTCCTTTTCTACCAGTCCACACATTCACTCAAACTCCAGCAAGATTTATAAGAATTCACATAAAAAGAAGTTATGTCATCCCTCCTGGAGAGTCGACTCCACAGTTCTTTGTTGAGTCCTGTCTCTCCTCTGCTCCTCCTCAGGACCTACCTTGCTTCTTCTTCGTCGTTCCATGTCTCTCCTCTTTTTGCCACCATCATTCTGCTGCTCTGCTCCTCCAACCCATCCCTCTTTCTCCTACCTATGACTAAGCATTGTGTGTGCGGAGTTTTTTTCTTTTTTGTAAATTTTTTTCTGTCTTTTTGTTTGTGTTAGCCAAAGGTACAGAAGATATGAATGGGAGGGATGTTTGCAACGTGGGTTTGGGATAATGCATCAGCACTCTTGGCAGAGGATCTTGGTAGTCATGAGATTTTTTTAGACAGAGCGAGTCACGACTGAATCACGCCCCGTCCGCCTGCCTGCTCCTCTTTCTCTTTCTATTCTTTTTGAATCCTCTCTCAGGGGCAGGCTCTGCTTTCATCCCTCCACTCTCAGCCTTTCGCTTTCGCACTTTCCATGTAATACTTCTTTTTCCATTTACTCCCCGGGGTTCCTTTTAGCCTTCCACCTGCCCTTTCTAGCGGTCGATGTGAGTCGGGGTCCCCCAGGCTTCTCCCTCTGAGTTGTTTTTTTCCCAACCTTTTATTTTCAGTTGACTGTGCCCGCTCCCTTTACACACTTGTCATTTCACTGAACAACATTATCTCCCCCTCTCTCCCACGCCTGCCCCGTCTCATTTCTCCTCTTGCCTGTGTCTCTGCCTTCTCTTGTCCCTCATCTAATCCCTACTTTTTAGGTAATCCAGATCAGCTTGCCTGCATTCTTAATCTCGCCACTTCTCAATCCCCCGGTCTGTGAGTGTGTGTATGTGGGACAAATCAAAGACTGTTTATGTTTGAGTCTTGAAGCAAATGTCACCTGCTAACTAGAGAAGCACCAGTTCAGTCGGCCAATTGACCCATTTTCCCTCGATCCAAAGATCAAATACTGGGAAAAAAAAATAAAAATTAAGTCAATTTATTAAACATATCAGAACTAATAACTCCAACCATTTTCAATCCAGATAAGCATCACCTAACAGCATCTACTTCAAAGCACCCCTTTGACTTGAATAAAAGCCACATAAAGGTCAGGAACATATTTTTGATGCATAAATGAGGATAATCTTGTTACAATTTTTAAAATGAAAAAAATGCTTTCTTTCTAAATTGGAGTTGTCAGGTCAATTCAGAAAGAAATCTGGGAATCTATGTCGGTCATGAAAAGGTTGATTCCTACTTAACTAACCCTAATCTTGATACTTGAGTAACAAAAATACATGAATAGACTGCTGTCATTACCTTAATGACACCAGTCATTAAGGTAGTTAGTTTAAGGTAGTTAGTTTTTCATTTAAAAAATGAAAAACTAGATTTTTTTTCATTTTTAGAAATGAAAGAATTATTTTAAACTTCTGAAAATGTTGATTAGGGTTGATATTTTACGGTAGTTTTCTATCTCACCTAAAAATCATTTGAGAAAAGGTTTTCTTTAATCCGAGAAAAAGTTTTCTTTAAAAAATACACACTTCTTAAAGAATATCTCTTTAGACCGCATTTTTACTGAGGTTGAAATTATGTTATTAAAAAAATTGGATTCGGCTGTTTTTTTTCTTTGATAAGGTCTGACTAGTAATTGGCAGATCAAATAGTAAAAGCATATTTTACCTGTAATTAAATGCATCAAGAAGAACCCCCTCTGTTTAAAACACATCAACTAATAGCATGTCTTCTGAAGGAGTTTAATAAGTAAAAAACAGATGGAAGTTAGTGACATAAGTGGAAATGCTCTTGTAATTCTTACATTTCCTGTTAGATTTAAAATGACTGACTTTATTCAAGAACATATAGCAGAGTTTTTTTCTGATAAAATTTTAAATCACAGCTGTGCAGGTCAGACCTCAAAATAGACTGGAAATAAGTATTGGAGAAGAAAAGCTTTTAGAGTGCATCTCTGCTCCTAACGTAACCATGGTATGTAAATAACTTGGAAAAAACTGGGTCTGCCCTATCTTTTGTAATATTAAGGCACCTCATTTCATTTTACATTTAAGTCTGATGCTTAAGGTCTCAAGTTTTGCCTCTGTTGATAGTTTTCAAGATGTTCCTAATTTAATGACAATTTTTTTAAATACTGAACTTCTCACCAAAAACCTACCATCATAAATCAATCATTGGAGTAAATTTATTAATTAAAGAATAGCATACATCTCACCAGACAGTTAAATATCTTTCGTGGAGTTGAATTGAGTGTGACTGAAAGGCATTTAATGTTGACCTGCTTTGCTGATGTTTTCTTTTGTTTGTCCTTTAGATGAATCGACCGATCCAAGTTAAACCAGCTGACAGTGAAGGCCGAGGAGGTGAGTCGTCTTTCTCCTTTTGTGAGGACATTTTCAAGTTGTCTTCCCTAACTATAAACTCACTATATTTTATTTTTTGTCAATTCTGAGGTGTGTTTAAGATATTAACCTCAGATAATCTTTAATACGTGTTAGAAGGTTTCATGCTGGGCATGATTTTACTAAATAACCGTACTTTTACACAGACATTCGCACTAGCACCTCACTTTTCCAATTACCAGTCTCAGTGGTCAACACTGCTCCCTGGTGGAGGAAAATGGTATATTTCCCTCTACAGCTTCAACCTTCATGTTATAAGAAGATATGTTACTAGTTTGGGGGCAAATAAATTGATTTTATGTCTTTTTGTTTTCCTTTCTCCTGCACATCCCTGGTGTCTCAGAGGACAGGAAGTTGTTTGTGGGCATGCTGGGAAAGCAGCAGAGTGATGAGGATGTCAGAAGGCTGTTTGAGCCTTTTGGCAGCATAGAGGAGTGTACTGTTTTGAGAGGACCAGATGGCACAAGCAAAGGTAAATTGTATAAGGTTGAACTGCTCAAGGAAAATATAGTGCAAACAACTTTATTTGCTGTAGCATTGATTACTAATTTGATAACTGTTTGTTTTTGTTGTGCAGGGTGCGCCTTTGTGAAATTCCAGGGTCATGCCGAAGCCCAAGCTGCAATCAGCAGCCTGCATGGGAGCCGCACAATGCCTGTAAGCTCCATGCATACGATGACTAATGATTTAAAGACATAAAAACATTCAACATTCATATCTATGTG
Source organism: Brachyrhaphis roseni (assembly GCA_903066815.1). NCBI lineage: Eukaryota > Metazoa > Chordata > Actinopteri > Cyprinodontiformes > Poeciliidae > Brachyrhaphis > Brachyrhaphis roseni. The sequence continues at coordinate 124,534 of CAEFZY010056673.1, forward strand.
ATTAATTTGAGTAAAGGTTTGGATTCTGTCCTAGAAAAAGTTTTAATACCCTTTTGAAATGTTGATACATTAAACTTTGTTGTAGTTTACGTATTTAAGTGACAAATTTATTGAAAACGGCACATAATTGTGATTTGGATGGATTTCCACAGATTAGATTGATTTAACAGAAAATGCAATGGCAATTGCCACTGCATTTACAGCTGCAACTCTTTATGAGGAATGTCTCAATTAGCTTTGCACAGCTGGAAACAAAATGTTTTTCCTTACAAAGTAGCTCAAACTCAGTCAGGTTGGATGGAAATAATCTGTAAATCAAGCAACAAATACCCATAACAAGTTTTTACCTTCAGTCTCTCTGTACTTGCTGAAGAAATATCACAACAGCATGATGTTGCCACCACCATGTTTCACAGTGGTGAACTTTATCCCTGACCTTTCTGGTCAGAGGCGTTCATAGAACAGCTGCATTTAAACTGAGGTAAAATTACACACATAGAGACTATTTTCTAGGTGAAAACAATAGGTTTTTATATAGCAATTTAGAATAAAAGGACTGGTAACAGATACTTGATGCATTTTCCACATTTTTATTTGTAAATATTCTTGAGCACCATGTGAGAACCATGACGTTTCCTTCAGTGTTACATCAGCCACCACAAGTTAATCTGTCACATAAAATTCCCTACAACGGAATTAAACAGCCTGTTTACTTGGTGTAGGTGAAATGTCTAAAACAGTCTGGGTAAATAAGATGTGAAATGTGAGATGTGACAAGGGTGCACATGTGTATATGTTGATATAAAATTGTTATTGAAAATAAAAAGTTAAAAAAAAAGAAAATTCCCTACAACACACTGAAATTTTCAGTGGTCCAATGAGAAAATGTGAATGAATACTTTCAGAGAGTACAGTAAACTGTATCTCTCCGTCTACAGGGAGCATCGTCCAGTCTGGTGGTGAAGTTTGCTGACACGGAGAAGGAGCGGGGGCTGAGGAGGATGCAGCAGGTGGCTTCCCAACTTGGCATCTTCAGCCCCATGACCCTCAACTTTCCTGCCTACAATGCCTACACGCAGGCGGTCAACGCACAGGCAAGCACAGATACACAAAGGCCAACTGTAGGACTCTCACATTTGCTACACACCGAGTTTTCAAGGGCAGTGCTGTGCTTATGAAAGGATGTAATAAGTTTGAAGAGGCTATCAGTGGTCTAATTGAGGCTAATGTTATTACACAGACAACAGAACATACGTCATCTGGCATTAGCCTTCCCGCAACACACAACCATTAACCCACTGACTTGGGACATAATGGCCTTGTAATTAGATCTCTATTCATCTGTTCCTCCATCACTCCCTCTCCTTGGCCCTTCCTCCCATTTTTCATCTTCTTTTCTCTCTCTTTCTCTTTTTCCCATATCAATTTAACCCCCTTGCTCTCCTCCATCCTCTTTCTCCCTCGTCTACAGCTTGTCCAACAGCAGGCCCTGGTTGCCCAGTCAGCGTACTTGTCTCCTGTCGCAACAGTTGCTGCTGTACAGATGCAGCAGATGGCGGCACTCAATGCCAACGGAATCATCGCAACACCCATTACACCCATCACACCGTCCTCGGGTAATTCCCCTCATGCACACTCTTCATACTCTGTAAATACCTTAAATTAAGGTAGAGAGGCTGCAGTTTGTTTTTATTAAACCAAACTATAAAGAAACATTTAGATTATGGATTGGAGGGAATGAACTTTTCACCCTATTACAAGGAAAGTCATTGTTGCTGCATGTAAAGATTTAAAGTCTCCAATATCCCCATCCTGCAGAGGTTCGGCAGAATAGATATCCTTGAAATCCTTGAAAATTCTTGAATTTCAACTCGGTGTTTTGAAGGTTTGGAAAGTTGCTTGATTCAAAGCATAAATTTGTAAAATTACATTTACAGATGAAATCAGATATTTTCATAGACCTAATAAGAAGATCATTTTTTTTCTCACTGTCTGAAGATAAATCAGATTAAATTTCTCTTGTCTAGACATTTTCCTAAATTATTTCTGTTTGTTAAAAGCCAGAAAACTTAGCAAGAACATGTTTTAGAGATTTTTTTTTAACTTTGTATATTGTGCTTAAGCATTTAATTTAAGCAGGAAGGTAATTTCCCTTATCACAATTTGTTTTGATTGTTTTAATGTAACGCATATTTATTATTCCTTATGTCTCAATGATTTATTTATCATCTTATATTTTATACACTGAACAAAGTTAGTGAACTTGAGGGATTTTTTTTGTTAAAATTGTGTTTTGGGCTCAGATCAGTCAGGTGCAAAAATGTGTGCGACATTTTAAAACATAAAATTTTGCTTTATTTTAGTTTACCTTGTTCCTGCTGTAGAATATTTGAACACCATCACATTATTGATAACGGTGATAAATGATAGATAATAGTGAATTAAAACAGCATTTTTTTTGTTCAGTTGTACTGTTTTTATCTCCAAAGTGTGGTGTTGGAAAGTTTGGAAACTTGAAAATGCTTGAAACTAAATGAATTTTGCTATGGGAAAAGTGTACAAACCCTGTAAATGCCAAAACATTGTACATGTTCTTCTTAACGAGGAAGTAAGTGTTTTGGTGTAATCTATATCTGCAGGTACAAACACTCCACCAACTATCGCAGCAACACCTGTGCCAGCTATCCCCTCAGCATTAGGAGTGAATGGTTACAGCAGCGTGCCAGCTCCCACCAATGGACAGCAAACAGAAACGCTGTACACCAATGGAGTTCACCCATACCAAGGTAGCTTGATAAAGGAAGAGTACAGATCTGTAGATTATCATGTTGGTTGGATTCTTAATCTCCGCTGCTCTTATTGTTTTTATTCCAGCCCAGAGTCCAGCTGCAGCTTTGGACCCTCTTCAGCAAGCCTACGCAGGCATGCAGCACTACACAGGTTTGCATTAGCATAGATTTGTAAAATTCTTTCTCAGAGCACTTTATAAAGGGAAAAAGGTCATGTCCAATTACACACAATCCAATTAATTAATTCAACCCAATTGATCCTAAATTCATTATTTCAGGTCAGTTTACCTTAAAGTTTTTGCATTCAAACTGAACCATCCTAAGTCCATTCTTTTTATACCAGCTCTTTTCATTCAGTTTGGTTAATTCCTTATTTATTTAATTCAACCAGATTGAGCCCAAATTCATCTCATTCAATGCAGTTTAGGGCTGAGTGGTAAATCGATTTGATAATTGATTTTGCCGACAGGACAAACCACCATGCATGCTCGCACTCATACCTAAGGTTCAAGTTTAGAAACACCAATTAACCAATTATAAATGCATATTTTTGGACTGTGGGAAAAAACTAATAACCCGGAGAGATGCATGGATGTGTTGTTTCCAGGTACTCTGACTTCCTCCCAATGGGTTTATTGGTTATCCTAAATTGCCTTTTTGTATGACTGTGTTCATATATGAGTGCTTCTCCTTTCCTATCTGCATTGCCCTGTGATGAACAGAGCAAACCCATCCTGTCGCCCAGTAACCACTGGAGATAGTCACCAACTCCTGTGACCTCACAAGGATAAGCATATGTAGACAATGGATGGATGGATATTACACATACATTTGGGAATCTAGTCATGCACATGTAGTAATGCACCCATCTGCTCAAAGCGATGGTTCATACAGGAGATTAAATGAAGAACATTCAAGCAATGTCTCCTTAGTCTGGCTGTCAAGGGTGAAACATCTTCAAGGGTAATTGATTTTATGATTTATCCGAGTTCACAAAGACTCGATTTATAGATGATGTTTATAACCAGGGATTGCAGCGATGATGCAATGTGTGCAAACCAGATTGGGATCAACAGTGTCTTTGTTCTGTAGACTTGCTCCGCTCTGTAGTTAATAGATTTCACCTTCAACAGGGAACTCCTCAGTTCAAAGGAAATGTCTCTATTGGGCACTCTCATGTTGCCACCTGTTGTTATTACCCAATAAGACGTTAATGCCCCTGTCTCTCTTCCAATAGCGGCGTACCCTGCTGCCTACGGATTGGTTGGGCAGCCGTTTCCCCAGCAGCCGACACTGGTTGCTCAGCAACACCAGCAGCCCCAGCAACAGCAGCAAAGAGAAGGTGATGTGACTTCCTGTCTTGCTGGGGCCCCACCCCTTTGATAGTGAGCATGTTTAGGGTTGTTTTCTGAAAGCGTGGGGTAATTTATGAGTCTTCGTCCTACGTGTGTCTGTGTCAGGTCCAGAGGGGTGTAACATCTTCATCTACCACCTGCCACAGGAGTTCAGTGACTCTGAGATGCTGCAGATGTTCCTGCCCTTTGGCAATGTCATATCGGCTAAAGTGTTCGTGGACCGAGCTACCAACCAGAGCAAATGTTTTGGTGAGACACACACAGGGAGGGAAGGGGGAGAGCATGTTTACTAGAGCGAGGGAAGGACAAGTGAAAAAACACAAAGGCTGGCCTTCTGGAGGATAAGATACTGTCAATGTCTGCATCTAAACTAAGGTGAGAGAAAAATAGCTCTATCATGAATGTTATTTATCTCTTTTTTTAGGATTTGTGAGTTTTGACAACCCTGCCAGCGCCCAGGCTGCTATCCAGGCGATGAATGGCTTTCAGATTGGCATGAAAAGACTCAAAGTGCAGCTCAAAAGGCCCAAAGATGCCAACCGCCCATACTGAGTGACAGCAGAGAGAAGAACGAACGGATACGGAGAGGTGAGGTGGTGGTGAGGCGATAAAAGGTGAAATAAGATGACCTGCAGTATACTTCAGGAACAGAATAATGATAGTAAAAAGCTAACTGTTGGTAAATTTTTAACAGGAGAAAAGCTTGACATTGCAGTAAATTTGCATTGGGTTACTCCTGAAAGCACCCTGTGTCAAGAAACGTAAAAATAATGAGATATTGTTTTCCTTTTTTTATTTTCTTTCACAATCTTATTTCTTCCCTGCTGTTTTGATCTTTTCCCGAAACGGCAACTTACCTCACCCAAGATCCTCCCGTCCAATCATATTTCACGAGGACCCCATCGCTATGGCAATGGTTGCCTAGTGACCGATAAAGCCCTGATCCCCCCTTCCTCTCGCATTGTTGTAAGTTGATTGGTTGGCCTGTGTTTGGGTTGCTGTGGCGATTTTATTGCCTGTGTTGGTTCTGTCACCTCGAGCAACCAGCCATGCGTTGACCTGCATGTCCTGTTGCTGTAGTGATCACAGACTGTGTTTGGTGCATTGTGACTTTATTTTGTATTGACCTGTGCACATACTGATCAATAACTATCTATAGCCAGGACTGCACTCAACTGATTCAACTGATCTGATTGGATATTTGATACACTTAATCACTTTATAGTAATCTATCTGATAAATTCTGTAGCAAAGCTTGTTATTTTTTTGCAGCTTTGTTTTTGATCAGTTTCTGTAGTGTTCTGTTTGGTGTCATTATTATTATTATTATTATTATTTGAACAAGTGGTTTGGGTAAAATAGTGAGCGTGGACATCTATGTGTGCATATGTTTCTGTGTTACACTGTTAGCGTGTAATGCAGGACTGAATAATCTTCGTTGCATTGCCTTCTGCATTGAGGTGTCCATAGTTTTCCATAACAAACTGGTGGAGACAAGCACAGAAACAACACAGGGAACAAGAATGATGCTTTGATGGGGGAAAAGTACATGTTTTAGGATGTTGCAGCATAAAATGGCAGGCCATGATGGACAAGAGGACATAACATGTTTATGGTATGCAAAACTCCAAAATGTGGCTGCAAACTGATCCAACGCATGGGATATATATAAACAAGAAGAATTAGATCAAGTTATCTTTTTGATGGCTGTAGTGCTCTGTATTCATGGGCGAGCATGCATTTTGTTGAGCTGTACTCTGATAGGCTGAGTTCATAATCTTGGATTGTGACTTTTTTACACTGTGATGCTGCACTTTAGTTTTCCTGCTCCTCCATTTTTCTCTGAGACTTCGTTACATCTTTTATCACTGCTCCTGCTCTTTTTCTGTCTCTTATCTTCTTCTTCACATTTTTCTCTCCTTCAAGTATTGATCTGCTTCTTTCATCTCAACCTCCTTAAACTATTCCTTCTGACTTGTGTTTTGGGGTGAAGGGTATGATGGTGTCATGGTGGAAGAACAAGTGCCTCTTGCTCATTGGAGAACAGCCTTCAAATATAGGAATTCTGGGAGAGTTTTTTTATTTATTTAAGAGAGTTAAAAACTTCAACATGGCTGCTGTCAGATCAGAGTGTGGAGGCATCAAAAGGATTTTCACTTTTATTTTTTTTAAAACTTTGTGTAACACGCAGTGCCTTGCAAAAGTAACCGCACACTCAGACGTCACACAATTTACCACATTGCAACCCAAAACACAATGTAGTGCTTAATTATGAAGAGGAAGGGAAACAATACATAGTTTCTAAAAAAAATCTTTACAAATAAAAATTTGAAAAGTGGAACTTTCAATTATATTGAACTGCTTTTAACTCTGATACCCCTAAAACAAAGTCCAGTGCAACCCGATGCTTTGTTCCAATTAGTTAGTTGAGTCCACCTGTCTGTAATCTAATTCTCCTGTAAATGCAGATGTTCTGTGGAGGCCCCAGAATTTTCTTAGAAAAGATTAGTGAACAAAGGGCATCTTGAAATCTGAGAAACACAACAGACAGGTTAGGGGTAAAGTTGTGGGTTGTTTTAAAACTGCTTTGAACAACTTGGAGAGAATGTTTTAATCCATGATCCAAAAATTGCTAACACTGGTATGGTTTGTAAACAGAAATTAACACTGTACATCATCCTAAGTAATCAGTAGGACAGCGTCATGTCTTAGCAGGGGCAGGTAAGCTGGTCAGTGTTTATTGGAAAATGGATTAAGCCAATTAAAAGTCAATCCTGGGGGGCGGAAATCAGATAAAGGCAACAAAAGACTTGAGATCGGTGCAAATGCAGTCCGAGTTATGATGGTTTAAATCAGTGCATATTCATGTGTTTGGATGACCAAACAAAGTCCAGACCTAGTGCAAATCTGGTGGAGACATACTTCTAAATTATTGCAGAGTGTAGTATATGTCTAATGTATATACTGTAAGTATAAATATAGTGATCCTCACCACACTTTATCAGATGTTTTTTTTTAATGAAAAATAACACAAATGTTCACTATTTGGTGTTGCTCTACCACATGACATTCTAGTAAAAAATAAGGTTTGTGGCTGTAACGTCAGAAAATGTGACAATCAAATTAATCAAACCAAATTTTCTTTGTACAATTAAATAACAAGGCAGTTAAAAGTTTTTTACATCATGAAAACTCAAAAATCAACAATTGAAACATTGCATTTTACCAAGTGCCGTCATTACCCATCAAAATATTGGTTAGTATTTCACTTATGAAGGAACTCAGTGTTTCGACTGTTTTACAGTGTTCCATGGGTGTGAGTATTTTTGCAAGGCATTATATATTTAATGATTTAAATGCTTCTATAAATGAATATATGCACAATGAAAATAGTTAAAGCATTAAAACCTGCAGTTAGAGCATTTTTTCTAATTAAATTGTCACCCAGAATTTCTATACTGCTAATGCCAGAGAGTGATGCATGTTGTTGGTAGTGTTTGCTTGCCATGATCCGGGGCACCTAAGTGCAGCACATGCTGAAAACACATAAATGTGAGTTCCCAGAGTTTCAAGAGCGCACACAGAAACACACACACACACACACACCTTCCTTTGAGACACACAGTTGCAGTCATACTAGGATGCATACCAGTGACTTACTGTAATTAACTGCATGATCTGATCAGACACTGTATGTGTATGTAAAAGCACCGTGATTAACTGCTGTTGACATCTGCCAAAGATGCTCTGAGACTGAAGTTTGAAAAAGCTAGGAGCGTCCAAAGGTACAAAGGGGAGCAGCAAGTTTGTCAGTAGCTCCAGTGATTCCCAGACAGGAGTCTTGTTGGATGGATGGGGCATGTTTGACAAAATGTGAAGCTCAGAAACCCACGCAAGTTCCAGTTTCCCTACAAACTTTAACAAAATCTTTTTTTTTTTTCTCTATTCCTCTCCTCTCATTCATTTACCACTCCCTCTACCCTTCAACTCCTCTCACAGGCGACCTCTCAGAGTCCAACTGAAGGTGAAGTCCCAGGGTTCATTGTGCTTTCAGACTGTCTTCTACCTGTGAGCATCTGCGGAGAGCTGCCACACAAACACACACTGATGTACACAGAGATACCCTTAATTGTGAACCTCAAAGCTGAAATGTATATAAAATGCACAAGACAAACACATGCCTGCTGATACTCACTCAAAACACACACACAGTTAATTCAAATTAGGTATCCGTACAGCCAAAAGCTTGGTTTGACCACAGTCTGTATGGAAAAGGGTATTTAGTACAACTAAAAGAACTCAGACCACATGTGTAGGAAAGGCACTGATAAAAAAAAAACAATGATATATCACTTCAGTAGACTTTAACATGTCTATTCCATGTCTATTACGTGACAAATATAGAGGGATTGTTGTTTCATAATAAAAAAGAAAGAAAATACAAAAAAAAGATGGCTAAATGAGTAGCTTAGAAAGACTTTGGAAAGGATCCTAATGAGCTGTATATAGTTTAGTTTACAAAGAGCAGCATTTAAAAAAAACAAGAAAACATGCAAAAAAGAATACTACTTTAGATAAAACACTGAACAGAACACTGCAACATAACTATTATTATCATTATTATTCTTATTATTAATACAACTAGTGACATCATCATCATTCTTCATGAGAAAGCTATTACATTCCAAATTGTAAAATGGGGAAATCACAAACCTATTTTAAATTTCTACTTAGATTTTAGGTGAAACACAGGGGAGGGGGTGGGGTTGCACTTTTATTCGGGAGGTTTTAATAATTGAGCTATTTTTTATTTATTTATTTACTAATTTAACAATTATTTTGTTTATCGGGAGAAAATGTTTGAGTGGCAATGCAATATTTTGGTTTTAGGATTTTCTAGAGAAAAACTTTTGAGAGCCTGTTTCTGTCAGACTCTTACAATCGAATAATTATAATGTATCTATTAACTATTACAGCAATTATATTTATTTCTTATTTATTGAATCCTGTTTTTTGATCCACTCTTTTTAAGTTTAAATAAAAGGTATCATACTAAATGGCCTGCTGTCATTTGTGTCTGATTGTGTTTTTGGCAAAAATCCTGGAGGAAAATTTCTAAACAGGTTTGTGACCAGAAGGGGGCGTATCTGGAATCCACTAATTAAGAGGTTTGCATCTAATCTTCTGAACTCATTTATAACAAATTGTTTATCAGCAAAATTACACACTGCACTTGCTTTATCTCTGAGAACACTATTGAAGTTGATTACCGTCTAACCAAGACAAAAAATACTGTTTATTTCCCTGTATAAGCTTATATCAGTTTGCCTCAGTTTAAAAAGCAAAGACCTGAATAACTGGGTGCAAACCAAATGATGTTATTATAACTGAAAGCTGCAGATGAATTAAGTTGCATCATCCCAGTACACACAATTTTTAATCTATTTTTGATGCATATGTTTAGGAATAAATAGCTGCACTGCTGTGCAGCTGCTTTTTGTTAAAAAGGATAAAAGATCTCTGAATCTGGGACACTGGAATAAGACCAGTTTTAGTCTGCAAGGAAAGCATTTTCTCAATTCATACTTTCAATGATCAGTTCATATTTACAACTCTGTGCCAAGTCCAAAGTAGAAATCAAACAAGACTGATTGTTTTATCTGTTTCCTTGTAAGAAAAAGAAATAACATAATAAAACAGTCTAAGGAACATCAAATCACTGCTCAGATATGATGCAGCAGCAGCTTAACGCACCTTGTCCTACTGAACCTAATGTGTCTATCTGGGAAAGCTATTTTACAAGCTGCAGGGTATGTAGACCTTATGTCACTGTGCACTTTGAACAACCCTTCCTGTGCTTCCATTTTAGGTCACAGGGAAAAAAGCTTTAGCTGGTAAAAGGAGCAGCTGAAATGTTCTTGATCTGTAATCGCAAACATTTAAATGGGTGTCAGCATAATTCTGTAATATCACTGAAATAAAAGTGGACTTGAATAAAATTGAAAATGAGAAAAGGGGAAAACTGATTATTGAAAATACATTTTATTTATGACATCAACAAGGGCGTAAATCCCATCTCATTATTGGGGGAGACCATAAACAGGAAAATTTCTTAAGAGGAATTTTGGGGGCCGGCGAAAATACAGTGAAATGTAACGTAAGATATGGTTTAAAAAGTTTTTAAACCACATTCAAACTGCAGTACTAAAAATGACTAGTAATGCACATATCAAATGTATTTTTCTCAGTAAACAAACTGTTGAGAAGTAAAACTAAAATTCAAATGTTGCTTATATATGAGTTTTGTTCAGTCTGACTGATCTAATCTCTGCTACAACCTTACAAAAATTTAAGGTTCTAAATAAAAAAGCTTTAATGAGTAACTGCTCTTAGTAAAATTCCTCATTAACAATGATTTATTGACATGGCTCCCAATACAAGTTAGGGGGTATTTAAATTATAACTTAAGTTGCATTATTTTTAAGCCTTTTTTAGTTTTGTCATGTCCTGGGTGACTGAGAACCAACAGGTAGATAGAAATGAATATCTGGGGAGTATCATAATTTAAACGTAATACTTAAAGCACCAGGGTTTATATAGAAAAATATTCAGATTTTATTTTGTGGCTGTAAAGGCTCTACATTGAAGACGTTGAGAAATAAAGGCAGCTTTCTGTTTTTTCTATCTGTTCCCTCTTCTGTTCTCGGCTGGGTCCATTTGCTCAGCCTCTCCATCCCGTTTCAAACTCTTCTAATTAACTAAAACTTAAAGAGTTAAATATGATTGAGATATACAGATAGGTGCTGTATGAACAAAACTGAAGGTGCTAAGGAATTATTAAAGGAATTGATCATGAATTAATACAAATTCATTGACCTTTAATATGTAAATTTACATTATAATTTTGCTTTTTAACTATGTCTGCTTATTTAACTGTAAATGTTCGTTCTTTGGGCAATTTTGCTCAAGAAAGTGTGTTGCCTGACACACTTCTGCCAACAAAATTCTTTGTATTGATTTGTTCAATCCATGATAATGAATAAAGTTCTTTACCTAGAAGTTGCAAAAACATTTTACGTTATGCTATTTATGAAAAGCAAAAAAGTATGGCATATTTTGTATTATTTTATAATCAAATAAGCTCATTTAAAAGATGAGTAAGGACATGTTTTATGATAACAATAGCATATAAAATGTTTTATTTAAACAATAAAATCAAAATAATAGCTAAAGGTTCGTTTAAAAATGGACTTAAAATCCAATGTATTTTTGGACAACTCTATAAAATAGTTATGAGAAAGTGTTAAAATATTTCGGGAACAAATGAAAGAAACTGAAAATAAAAAGGGTAAACTAATAAATGCACAGAGAAATCTCAAACAAAAGATGCGCAAAGGATCTATATTTAACTCCTAATGAAAGCTAATTTAAAAGTTGACTCAAGGATGAATCTTATTTAAAATCTCTGGAAACAAGCCATTAAAGTAAAAATATATCTCTTCAGTTTATTTATAAAGGTTATACGGTTTAACAGTATACAACAGTAAATTGTTTTATTAGGAAATTATTTATTAAGTAGTGATAAAAACCCAGAAATACAGTAAAATGGCCATGGCGTGGAACCAGTAAGGGAAGTGAGGTAAAACTTTCCTCGGTGTGGCAACAAAACGCGGACATGTCAGCCAAGTGTTCCCTCGTGCTCGGACGTCATCTGCGTCCCTCCCTCCCAGTTATCCCCCTCTCACTCCTCCCTCTGTTTGCTCGGATCCCAGTCCCTTCTCTCTCCAGCAGGCCCGACCAGCACATCTGTCCGGCCGTACGCCCACGCAGACTCTGCCGACCGAACACGAGAGAGGGGGATGAAATTAGCAGGGACGCGACGAGGGACAGAACAGCCTGGACGTTTGCTGGAAGAAAATCCGGCCACTCTCATCGGAGCTCCACGCGTATCTCCCAGTATGAGAGCTGGTTTCTAGTTTTTTCCCCCAATCCGCAGAGAGAAAAAAAACCAACCGATTTCTATACTCCATGAAAACATGAAAAGAGCAGCTCGGATCTTGAGCGGCTGCACCTTTCAGAGCTCAACCAGCCGGCTGGACGCACACCGTCAGGACCGTTAGGTTTACAGCCGGATAACCGGAACCCGGACCGCGCAGGAGGAGAGGAAAGAAACTACATTTATTTACCGAAAAGACCGAATTTCACTGTACCCAAATAAACAAAACGCCAAAGTAAGTACTGTTTCATTTTCATGTCGGCAGAGCAGTTAGCTGTTGGTTTAATGTGTGCGCTGCGGCAGACTACGTTCTGCATCCTGTTTCTGCTTAGACGTCATTACGCATTCATGTAGGAATCCGTTAATGCGACATAGCAGAACAGTTTTGCTTCACTTATAATAATAATAATAAAAAATACATGGCAATTAATGTGTAAATGTGTTTGGGAAGGAGCCGTAAAGTTTCTAAGCGTTGCTGTTTAATGTAAGGAAATGATGGCGCGTGGCTCAGTGTTTGATCTGTGCTAACAAAGTTTACCAACCAGACGGGATTATCTCAGCTAACACACACATAGGTGGAATTTAGTAAAAGAGCTTGTACTGTTGTTGACTTTTACATGTAGGAGTTTTTATATCACATATAATGATTAAATGGACTTTGACTGGGACATATTTTCCAGCGCCACAGTTGTGAACAAAGTAGCCACCATAGAGCTGCTGCCCAGACTTTTCTAAAAAAAAAAAAAAGCAACAAAGTCCACTTTTGATGTAGTTTGTCACTTGTAACAAAATGTTTCGTTACAGTTTCCGTTTTCTTTTAGTGCTTTGCATTGAAAGAAAATAAGGTCTTGATTCCCTTTGGAGAAACAAGCTTGCACTCGCAAATGGCTTTGATGACATCACATAAGGCGGCTAATTTGTTTGTACTTGCATTGTTTTTTAAACCATTTCCATCCTTCAGTAGGCTTGGCCTGATGCGAGATTATCACTGTATGACCTTGACTAATGCTGTTTAATCGGCATCTTAAGTCAGAGCTTTGATGTGAGAATGACATCATATGAGAGTGATTTGCAAACTACTGTTTGCAATACAGACAGAATATGTATTTGTCTTCATTTTATGCATGCAAACACAAAATAAACATATTTAATAAATATACTTTACAGCATATTGCCACGTGCCACTGGTTTAATTGTCAATAAATAGTTTACTTGCAACTTTTAGTATAGATTATTCTGCTGTAAAAGTAAAATCTTCCCTGTTAACATATAGTCAATACACCAATTATTTTATATGTAGTGTAATTGCACTGCTAAATGGCAAATATTAATTTAACCATATTTTAACAGTTACTATAAATACTTTTGAAGAGTAGAAATAATATTTAAATCATCAAAAACAACAATCTCAACTAATACTGTCAGTTTTGGGTGTTGTTATTGTATAATATAACATTTTTCTACAGCTATAAACAACATGATGCATGCAGGATACAACATTTTTACAATATGGATGTCATCCAATGGGATGGAAAAATTCAAGTTGGAATATAAATAGATATGTGTCAATTAAAGTTTCTAAAGCATTCATTGTCTTTATCTGGTTTAACTACTCCATCCACAGCAGCATCAGTCAAGACTTTGGAGTCTAAAGGGCTTGCAAATAAAATGTTCGTCCAACGCTTCATAATCAGTGGAAATCTGTAAACGCAGCTTGTCTGCTATATTGTCCAACAATGCTGGCTGATCTGCTCAATTCTTGTGCCTCCTGTGATGTAATTGACCCAAATACACATTAGCAGGAGGTGGGTTTTGGTGCTAGGAAACATTCCATTTTGTTAAATCCTGCTGTGAACATTCTTACTTTATTACCCAGTCGTGTTTTATTTTCTGGAGGTGACAGTCAGTTCTCCCATTTGCCCTTTTCATAGCAACGCTATCTCAGTTCATGTCTCACAGTGGAAGCAGGAAGTGACTCAACCCTTACTGGTTTGATTAGGACTACTAATCCATCACTTTTCAATACAGCCAAGAAGCCCAAATGGGAATCAAAGCCAAAGCAAAAGTTGCTGGAGCATTGCAATGAGAAAATTAAGGTATGACTGAAGAAAATGTGGGTTAAAAGCAACCCAAGACTCAACAATAATTTTTCAATCGGACATTTTTAAACACTAATAAAATATATTCATAAATACTTTATTAATCCCTACAAGAGAAATGTGTTTGTGCAGGTAGCACCTAAAATCACAAAAACTAGCACACCAAGAATACAGTACCATAAAACACAATGGTACTTGTGGTATTTATAAATGCACAGGGTCAGCAGGAGGTGTTGTGCTGCCTTATTGCAGCAGGAATGAAGGCTCTCCTGCACTTCTGTTCTACAACGCAGACAGAGGTATTATTACTATTGTGAGTGATTCTCTGAGCTGTCAGAGAATACTTTTAAGCAGCTTCTTCAAATCTTAATTGAAACTTGTGTTGCATTTTACCACTCCTAAAAAGCTTATTTTAGATGTTGCATTACATTAATAGGTGATGGACCAACATATTACCTTTTGGTTTGTAAAGGCATTTTTCTCTGACCCACTTTGAGTTACGTATAAATCACATAGAGGTGAGGGACAAGTGCGTTGATGCATGAATAAGAATAATTTAATAACTCGTTCATTTGTTATATTTCATTGACGGAAAATCAGAATGACAATGACAGACCTGGAAAACAGAAGTAGTCTAAAAAAAGTCTAAATTTCCTTAAATGAGTTTCAGCAGCTGGTGATTCATTCATGGAACCTAATTTGCTTTGTCCTAATATGTGACAATGTGTTTGTAAATGATTCATTCTGACTAAAATTCTGCATTGAAGTCCAGATCAATCAGTCAAGTTAAATCACATGTGTCAAACTCAAGGCCCGGGGGCCAAATCTGGCCCACCATAACTTTTTATGTGGCCCTTTAGACTCCAATTTACATCAGTTAGTTTGCAAAATTCACACAAAATCAACAGATCCCCACATTTTTTTCACATTTTTACTGCAATTTTTTCTTAAAATTGGTCAAAAGCATTGGGTTTAAGTGACTGCTGCCTGAGCCGTACCTGATGTAAAGTTGATTGATACGGCGATTGATAAAAAGTGACTTTTAACACCGTACATTAGCGTAAATATCATAAAAATTCCTTATAAATATTTCTAAATTAGCGCCAGAAAAGCTGTGATTTTGATTGGAAAAGTAAAAACACACAAAAACATTACAAAATCCTGGATGGGTGGATCAGTGTGAAAAAACGTTCAATATTATTTAATTTTAAGAAACGCTTATTGAATACTGCTAAATATCAATAACAGCTATTTATTGATATTCTAACAGTTTAGTGGGTTTTATCAATACATTCTGGCCCTTTAAGTACATTCAGATTTTTGATATGGCCCAAAATGAAAATTAATTTGACAAACCTGAGTAAAATACTTTAATCTGAGATCTAAAAAAGCAACTTGAACATTGACCTGTCTGTGATTACGTCTTCCTTTTTCACTGTTTTTAGTGAGTAATCAGTGCTTTAGTAGAACATGGTGGAATTTGGTCTCCGCTGAATGAGTAAAACTAACCACCAAAAGGTAAATGTAATCATGGCCTTGCATCCACTGAGGTGAATCATTTCAGCATGACAGTGCCTCCTGAACAGACCCATTCACAGCAGCATGCTGACTGGTTGACCTGCAACATCAATAATTCATGAGAGTCACAGATCAGTGTCACCAAAACCTGACTTTTTTGTGATGTTTTCCCACAACACAGCAGAGAGGATAACAATTATGAAACAACTCAATAAACTGTCTGCTTTGGGATGATGAAACACAGACTCCCACTAACATACTGAGATTATCTGTTGAATGTATTTTTTGTAAGAGAAATAATCTCCATGTTTTTCGAGTTACTTTCCCAAAGAATTCCTAAAATGTGGGGGATGTGTGTCGATCATTTATCCTTGCTGGAAAATGCTTAACGCATGACCTGAGTTAGGGCTAACAAACCATGTGCAGCAGAGAGCATGTCCGGCTCCCCTCTCCTCTTCTTCCTCCGCCTGTGACACAAATGCATTTTACTGCATAGAAATACTAAATATTCACATTTGAAAAGCTTTGAAATGACAGTTTGTACCTTGACTGTATAGGTGATACTGCAATCGTTAAACTAAAATCTCAATTTCAAACAGCACTGATACTAATTACTGTCTTACTACATGCTTTAAAAACGAACCAATCACAATCTCATTGGCTATAAAAATGTTCCTAATATTTATAGTCATTGCAAGTTAATGACCTGTGCTGTTATTTATGGTTTCCATTTATGAAGCAACTAATAAGGTTCTATGCAGCTTTTATTTATTTATTTTTTACATCTAGTTTCATTAAGTTCAGTTTATTGCAGTAGCATCTGTTTGCACCTGAACAGTTCTTATCAAACTCTATTCCTCCTGTTCAATCTAATTGATTAAAACGAACTTGTATTTTTCACTAAACACTCTTTATGTACACTGTGTATATGTAGTGGCTTTTTAAATCAGCTTTAAACACAGGAGAGCAGCCGGAGCCAGTACAGGGTTCAGTTTAATGCCAGTGAAAATCTGACAGGAAATCAAACCAGCTTCATGTCAACCTGAGTGTGAGCAACATGGTGATAGTAGATCATTAAGGTTTTAATATCATCTATATAGTAGAGAAGCTGTTCTCTCCGTTGCTGTTTGATGTTTTTGCACAAATGCATCAGTTTGTAAAATAGCTTTTGTGTTACCAACTTATCTGAGTGGTTCTGGTTGGTCAGGCTGAGCGGTCTGAGACTGAGCGGACTTTGAGTCTTTAATATTTCAACATCTTTATTAAACATCAATTAGCTCTCTCTGGCAACTTATTAAAATCTGATTAGAAATGTAGAGTGTAATGGTCTATCATACAGCATGTTGTTACTAATACAGCTGTAAATGTACTTAGGGGATTTGAGATAAAAAGCGCTGGGTTGGTTTTACTTAGAAAGTATTAGAATGCTTTGGTTCTCTGCAAGAGAAGGCGTAATATTCATCTTCTTAAAATGTATTGTTTCAAGAACAAAAACAGGAAATGCATTGTAATTTATAGATGTATTCTGACATGTTACCTCAGTGAAACAGCAGTGCATTAAATATTTAAAGGTTTGACATACCTATGACCCAATAAAGATCCATATGTGAAGGATTAAACCAGCACAAAAAGGTTCTAATTAAAATTAATCACATTTATTGAATACACACATATATCTTTGGGATATTTTCTGACAGCAAAAAGCCCGAAGTGATCAGAAGTGTTACCGCAACAACAACTTTCATAAAGCGACTCTCCTGACCAAATCACACAATAGCCCTTCCTGTCAAATCTGCTCAGCTCTTCTCTCTTCAGCTGAGATGTAAGGTCTGTAACCCACTGCTTGAAGGAACTAACCCTCTACCCGGATTCACAAACGTCCCTGTCCTCACATTGTTCTTCAACAAATAGTTATTTATCATGAAACACTGGAATAACATAATATTTGCTTAAAATGTCAAAATTAAAACGTGAACCTGACTACAAAGTATCATTTCGTTCACATTTACAGGGCCGGCCCAAGGCATAAGCAAACTAAGCAGCCGCTTAGGTCCACACAGGGGCACCCTCAGTGGAGCCGATTTATTTTATTTTTTTAGTAACGACTTCTATGTCATTATAATAACAAAAACACACAATTTCATTATGAAGTGATTTGTTTTTCAATAATATATATTTGATGATGTTTGTAGAAATTTTTATTTTATGGACAAAAAGAAAAAAAAATTGCTCTTGGGGCCCCCTGGTGGCCGCGGTAGGTCATGCACGCTTCGCCGGTAATTTGAGCTGCTGTGCAACATGTGGTGAGCATCCAAACGTCCAAAGCTCTGGTAGAAGATGAGTGACCAAACAATGTCTCAAAAAAGGACTTATCCTTCACGGAGAAAGAAAAGAGGAAAAATAGAAAAAAGCCAAAATAAAGGTATGTTTTAATATGTCTTGGTAATGTAATGTTTATTTAAAAAAAGATGTGAAGCTGCTAATAGAAAATTTGTTTTATAGCTACCTTGAACGGTTCAATTAAACAGCCAAACATTTATGCTTGCATCTCTGTGTGAAGCTCAGTTTTAACTTGAAATTAGTTGATTCTCCTGCTTGGCTCTGTATATTTCTGAGGTTTTTTTTAGCTTCAAAATGGTGTGTTTGATAATGTTTGATAAGAATAATTAAAACTTCTCAATGTCTGACATTGTCTAGCAAATAGTTTTGCATCAGGCTGCATGGCTACTGCATTAATACATCAATGAGCTACTCTAAGCTGTAGTTGGGGATATGTTGTTTGCTGCTGATCATTTATGTGTCTAAAACAAACAATATTTTTACATCAACTCATAAGGTCTATGAAACTTCTGTTAAAATCATTTGAAGGCTCAGAATCAACCCGGTACCGGTCCACATTCTCAGGGGAAAAAAAAAACTCACCTGGTGTAAATTACATTTTAGCTATTGGAGTTACACGTAAGAGAAATTAATTTAATCATAGAATGTCATGAATATGTGTGTAGGGCTGCACCGATTGCAGTTTTCTGGCTAAACCCAGTTACCGATCTTTAAAAAGCCTAACCTGCCGATTTTGATTTTGACTGATACCAATTTTTTTGTCTGAAGTGTCGCTAAATATAGCAAGAAAGTCACTGAGCTGGCAACAGTGGGGTGAATATTGTTAACTGTAAACATTTGGACATGACCTGGTGGGCCGGTCTGTCAGTCAAACCTCTCACTGAAGGGCAGAAGAGGACAGAGGCTGATTTTTAAACCTTTGCTGACAAAAATAAGATCAGTGGATAAGATGGGCTTCACATGTAAGTATCGGCCGATCACGATCCCTCAAAATTAAGGAAATCGGCGCCCAGAAATCCACTGGCCAATAAATGTATCCTATATTATATAAGCACAGGATATAATGTAAACATCACTATCAGAGATGCAATGATTTTACAGCATGTGATGCCACAAGGTTAATTTCTCTGGTTTACTCATCCACATAGCAGGTGTGCGAATGATCTAATATTCTAACTGTTGATTCCAGCCGGTCCACATTGTTATCAGAAATAGAGGGACCCAAAACCAAATTTCGCTTAGGGCCCCATGGAGGCTTGGGCCGGACCTGCACATTTATAACAACTTTCATTCAGACTGACTATACTTATATAAGTTTATTTGAAAATTATTAAAAGTCTGCTATTTTAGAACAACTTCGAAACACGTAGTGGGTTTTTTTTTGTCAGGATTTTGTCAATACATTACTGGAAACGGAAATACATTAAGGTACATCTGGCTGTAAATTTGTGTTCTTCCATTACAGGCATTAACAATAATGTGTTGTGCTGGCTTGATAAGTGATTTCACCACACATATTGGTATATTAAGTCACATGTGGTTATGTAATAGAAATTAGTGAGAACTGATCATGCTTCTTGAAGGAGTGTCCCATTTCTCTGTAGAGTATTTGAACCACTTCCTGAATCCACTACTAAGGGATAGAAGGGGAAGAAGGAGGGGTAATGGTGGGCATAAACCCAGGAAATGGCATTCAGCTGAATGACACTGGACATCTCTGCTGTAATCTGTTTAGTTATTGGCAGTTTATAGGTTTATGTTTTGTTGTGCTCTCTTGAAGCTTTTTTTGCATCAGTCTCCTGGTTCCTGTGTTGTTCTGTTCTTGGACTGATAACCCTGATGGTGTTGGTCTCTCTCATGAATCTGTCTGCTGTATATTCCTCTAATGATGTGGTTTAAATGATTCAGCCTTCAAAGTGAGCCTCCTAAATGTGGTTGGATGCGAGTTGTACAACACAGATGGCATGGTAGTAGTGAGTCACAGTCAGAGCACATTGTTAGTCTTATGACTTATGGTTCCCCTGACCTGCTCAACTTCCTGCCTTCCAATACTTATTTGACTGTAAAGCACCAGATGATTTTATGAACCAGTGGGAGTGAATGGGGAGGGAGTGGAGTGATTCCTCTGTTTGGTGCCAGCGTGTTTAAATTCTCTAAATATTCCTGGACTTTGTGCCACGTTCCCCTCGGATCTGTTTAGGTTCTCCTAACTTTTGTTTGATGCTTTTTATCAGAATAAGCATTATAAGTGTATAAACCCCAGGATTCAGGAACATCTGGAATGACATTCAGCCAGCTTGATGTGAAATCACTGTTTACAGTCACTGAATGCTTGCAATGTATAGAGTGGAAGAGAAAGTCTGTCTGACAGAGAGAGGGAGAACCGCTTTGCTCCTTCCCCTGCTGGAGGCATTCTTTACTTTTATTGGACCTTTGAAATGGTCAGAGTCTGGTCATGTGATCTGTTAGACCAATGGCATGAGGATTTTGGGAAGCTATGGGGGGAGAACTGCTTAAACATGCTGAATTCACTGGATGACCTAAACAAGCAACCCTAAAAATATTCTCCTGGCATCTGCAAAATGCTAAAATGTTGCAATGCTTCCGGACGGTGTGACTTTTTAAACATTTTTCTTGGCTTCATTGTATATTTGCAATCTTTTCTTTCTCACTTTGTGGCGTTTTTGTCAAGCTTGTTACATTTAATTGTATCCAACACACTTTGTAGGAGTTTGTAGTCTTTTGTCTCTATCATTTCCGCACATCAAACACCCTTTCGATCGCTGATTTTTACTTATGGAAAATAACACAATCACTCACCTTCTACAGCAGTAGCCAGATAAGAAGAATCAGCTTTCTTCTTCTTCTTCTTCTTATTATTATTATTATTATTATTATTATTATTATTATTATTATGTAAATTGAGAAACGATTGTATGTAATTATAATGACATAGAAGTCGTTACTGAAAAATGTAGCTAAAATGAAAAAACATTCAGATATGTTGATATTGCATTCATGTGTTTTGTGTCTTTTATGTCTTTACATAGTCAAAGTTTCTTTCCTGCTTTCCATTAATGCATTTTTATTCCCTATTTTAAATATGTCAAACTGAAGCCCCGGGGGCCAAATCTGGCCCATTATAGTTTTTATATGGCCCTCTAGACTCGGGGACGCATAAATAGAACCATGTAGATAACAGTTGAGTGCTTAAATATTTTATAGTTTTATATATTTTACATAATTTTGAGATTATTGCAAATTTTCTGCAAAAAGGGTTGAAAATATTAGAGTTATGCGGCTGCTAACTTTCTTGCTACTGCTACACTGCTGCCTCAGCCTTACTTGATGTCAAGTTATAGTCTGTGTTTAAAGTGGAGATGAACAAAAAGTCACATTTACCATCTTACATAAGCACAGAATTTCTTTTAAATTACTAAATTAGATCCACAAAATCAGCCATTTTCACTGCAAAAAATAAAAACAATATTGAAATCCTGGAGGGACCGATGATTGTGAAAACATTACTTAATTTTAAGAGGTACTTATCGAAGGCAGAGACAGCTCTTTATTAATATTTTAACAGTTTGTTGATGGGTTTTATCAACACATTCTGGCACAACCGGCCCTTTGAGAACAATCATGATCTTGACATGGCCCCTAAAAGAAAACTAGTTTGACACTTCTGCCCTATCAATAACATTATGTGTGTTATTGGGCGTGTTATGAAAATAAGAGCAGTAGAAATGTTTCTGTCTCTCTGAGCCAAAGGGGGAATCCTCCTTGATTACTGGCAGCAGCAGCAGCAGCAGGGTGGGGATGGGAGTGGAAGCCAGGCGGTTACACGGCTTTGGCATTTGCAGCTGCAGGAGTGGGAGTTGCTGTAGCTCTGTAAGGGGACTCCTCTGATAGCGTGCGTAACGGTGCCCCCACTCGCCCTGCTCTTATAGATGAGTTATGACTCACATCCCACAGATGTATCTTCTCCCCTTACAGCCAGCCTTTTACTCTCTGCCACTCCCTGAACATAGCAGCACAAGTATTCATCATTATGTCAGACAAAGAAGCAGCAATCACAGATGACTCCATTTACTAGTTCATCGTGGAGGTGCGAAGGAAAAACATTCACTCATCCCTCAGATGGATCTTCATCGGTCTCTGCAAGCCGCCTGTGTTCCGTTATATACATTAGGAAATATGTACATGCTCCCAGTGAGAATCAAATAAACCTAAATTAAACCACTGTATTTTCACCATTCGTCTCTGAATGAAGATTTCTCTTGTCATTTACTACATGTCTCTAAGCTAAATTGATTTATATTTGCAGGTTGACAAAGCCATAAGGGTGGTGCAGAGTCCTGGTGCTTCAGGATGCTGGTGGAGCTGAGCGAGTGGTTCTGGCAGGAGCGGCTGTGGTTTCCGGAGGGTCTGGGCTGGGCTGACCTGGAGGATCGGGATGGACGAGTTTACGCGAAGGGTCGTGATTTATGGGTGGCACTTCCCATTGCGCTGGTATTCCTCATTATCCGGCAAATCTTTGAAAGGTTGGTCTATTTTTCACTCTGTCCTGTGGCCTACCTGTGACCCTCAGCTGTGTTTAATTTAAACATTTATTTTCTCTGTCTTCACACATTTATCCCTGTCTTCCTCCTTTGTTGTTCTTTTACCTTCTACCTTCTCCTTGCTTTGTCCTTGACTTTCTTGGTCGGCTATCTCTTCTTCTATCTATAATTTGAAACAGTATTTATATCCCACACAGTCATATATTTCACTTGCTTATGTTTGTGTCAAGTCACTATTAATTATTATTTTCATTATATTTATCTTTTGTTACCTTCCCTCTCACCTTCTCTAACGTTGGGAAATGTGATGAGAGAAACAGCAAAGAAGACAGTTGTAACATTTGCATGAACCTACAGTGAAAAAGCTGCTGCTCACAGTTGCTCATAAATGTGCAATGTTTGTCATTTAATTATAAAGCATACTTTTTTGTCAGACATCCCCTAGTGCCCAACTACTAGGTTATTTTTTCCAGTTGCATTTACATAGATCCCAATGTTTCAGAAATAACATGAATTAAAACCTATTCAGAATAAAAAAACAGCATTTATTTTTTATTTTTATTAGCTGGCTATTCATTTTATGCCTTTCTAGATTCCTGCACAGTCTGAAAAATATCGTCTTATTGTTTAAAAGTTGGATCCAGTCAGCCTTTTGTTAATCTTTCATAACCTTCTTCTTGTGGTTTCAGGTTCTATATATAACTTTTCAATTTATATATTAAAAATTAGCTGTTTTGAGAGGTATGTACATATTAGGGGGGGGACACATTGTCATTGACCTCTGAGGACATTTAACATTGAAATGAAAACATGTGTTTCAAAGGAAACAGTTTTCTTTTTCAATACTTCTTTGGGAAAGCTATTCTAAATATTTTTACTTTTGATTTTGATATTTAGGCTCCTCTAGCTTGAGCATTTTATTGCAGAAAAGTTGCTTAGAAAAGGGTAGAAAGACTCATTGTCTGTTAGATAAAGCATTAACTTTTATCTGTGAGGTATGGAAGATAATCTTTTCTACTTCCGTCTTTTGTTATGTTGCCAGATATTTATTGAATGTAATTAATTAGCTTCCAGATATACTGTGTAAACATCCTGTACCTCCAGTACACGTCCTGTATAATACTTTCATTTATCATCTGTGGGTTAGGGTTAAATTTTAGATTGATTTCCATTCATTTTACCTATTTCTTCTAAAAATGTCCTTCCTTTTTAATCCCTTGTTTAATCCCAGGACAGTGGCGACACCTCTGGCCTCTCTACTCGGTGTGAAAGAGACAGTTCGGCTCAAAGCGCCTCACAACCCCTCCCTCGAGTCCTACTACTGTAGAGTGACCAAAAACCCAACACAGGTAACTCTCATGACACTGAGAGCGCTGTAGGATGTGAAGTACCGGAAAATGCCAAAAATCAAACCTCTTTTTGTTGGCTCAGTCTTCAGTAGCAAGCCTTTGCAAACAGACGGGTTATTCGGAAAGACAAGTGCAGCGGTGGTTCAGACGGAGGAGGAACCAGGACCGACCAAGTTTGCTCAAGAAGTTCCGAGAAGCCAGGTAAAAACACAAGCTTGCTCTTTTCTAGATACATCATTGTTCTTAAGAGTCTTTTCGAATTTAGGGCTGATAAAAAGTAAGCATTTGATAAATACTTCCAAAAACTTTTTTCACATCTAATGTGACATATCTCCTATGCGATTCAGGTGCGTAACCTGGTTGCAGAGGTGTGTTCAACCTCAAACTTACACTATATTGAAACAACTTTTGATTCATATCCAGCATTCAACCTACTAAAATTCACAAGTGCAGTCAACTGTTGAGGAAATAAAGTTCTTATTTGTATTCTTTAGCTAAGCTGTAGTTAGCAGGAGCAAATTTATACAAAGGTATCTGTCAAGATAAAAGTTGTAAGAATTCAATATTTTTTTTATTTAATGATGCCACATTTTTATGTGGCACAAAAAAAAAAACATAACTAAATATAAATGTCCTTTTATAAGCCAGAGTTGACAAATACAGTATTACTAAATCATGATGTGAGTGGCTGATAACCTCCTGGCAAAGAAAACTGAATCCTGTTTTTAAATCACAAAGTGCTAAAACAAATTATTTGTTTGAGAATGCCAGATTATTGAGTTTTTTATTTGTTTAATATTCTAATTGCTCTTAATATATGTACTATTAAAGGTGGAGGAAACTCAGAGGTGATTGATCAGAGTTTCTATGACCTGACATCTTAATATCAGTAGGTAAACTTTGGAGCCCAGATGTGTGACATGAAGCAGGTTAAAACAACCATTGACCTTAAGCTGACCCACTGCATATACAAACTAAGTTCTGATTTTAAAAATGAATCCTCTATTTTTAACTTACACTCAGAATCGTGCCAGTCTGCCTTTCTGGCCCGGTTCTCCACAAGCATTTCCAGCTATAAACATATCTACTACACAGCCTCAGCTGTGTCAGAGACTCTGTCATCGCTTTAGCTGTATTTGTGTTTGCATGTGAGTTATATCCAAGCTGCGGACGATTCGTCTGGTTTTGTGCAGGCGGGTTCACGTGACTGGATGTTTGTCCCTGCCTGGTTATGGTGTGTCTTTCACTGTGTTGGTTGCAACATAAGGACATTATTTCTTTTCAATCAACCCATTGTGTGCGTGCGGACAACAGGGTTTCTGTCTTTTCTGCTTCCCCTCAGCTGATGTGTCCCCTCACTCTCTCACTGTCCTTTTCTTGCTGTGCTTCTCTTGCTGCTCCAGCTTTCTGTCTGAAGCCTTTTCACCACACCTGTGTGATTGAGCGAAGGGAACTGTGACCTCGCTCCATCTCTGAAGCAGGATATTAACAGCTCCCTCTTTTGTCTGGTATTTCTGCCGTTTGATCAACATTTGTCCAGCTTTGTTTGTTCGTGTGTCATTGTTGAACATTAATGATGTATTTCATCAGATTTTTCCCATGTGTGGAAACTAAGGATTAATTCACACAGCCCTGTTTAGTCCGTTTTAATCAAACTGCAGTTCGTTTGTCTACTTAGTCTGATTTGTTTGGGAAGGAGTGAATGCGCAATCAAACTCTGATGCAAACAGGTTTTGGCTCAAAGAAAGTGAACTCTGTTGAGGTTTGAAAGCATATGTGGATGCAAGCAGACTGGAGGCCACTTCAAAAGCAGGACTCAAACTATAGCGCAGGGCATTCTAGGTAAATACAGTCAAAAACAAATGCTTGCTCCAGCAGGAGAAATTAAGTTTTTTTTTTACTAAAACAAAAGTTAAATCCTACAACAACTAAAATCTGATGCCACTTTATTTTTGTTTTACATTTTTGCAAAGAAGGATGTTGCTCTCATGTCTTCTTTTGAGGTTTTTGTGTTGTTCTCTTCAGTGGTTCTTTGTGCAGCGCCCCCACAGGCGAGCGAGTGAACAGGTTTTCCAAACGGTTTGGTTTGGCAAAACGATCCGCACCAGTTGAGAATGTGACAAAAGTTGCCGTTTTGGTGTGAAAACACCTTAATTATGCGTTTCCTGGTAGATGAGTTACTAAACATTTTTTCCCAGACTGACTGAAGAGAAAGTGTGTATGTGTTTGTTCTCTTGCAGTTGGAGATTTACCTTTTACCTTCTTGCTTTCATTGCTGGCCTGGCCTCCCTCATCGATGTGAGTACTGCTTCTTCTCTTCATATAAACCCACACACAGTCTCATCCATCATATGCTCCCGTTGCTGTAACTTGTATATTTCTGTAGCTACCTGCTCTGATAACTTCGCCTCTCTGTAGAGACAAAGCCCTGACTCATCCTGGTGCTGAGTCAGTGGATATAAATACACTTGCTGATTTCTGCTGTCTCATTATCCCGTCCCGTTTCTCCTTCCAGAAACCTTGGTTGTATGACACGAAGGAGATGTGGCAAGGCTTTCCTGTGCTGGTACGTCTCTGGGAGGGATGAGAATAACAAATGCATCAGATTACTGACTCAAGCAATCCAGCATAAATACAAAATAGGCATTAAATGGTTGTGTAGTGATGAATTATTGTCATAAACTGGGAATAAAGAGATTATGTTGGAAATAATTTGCTCCTTACATATTTCTTCTGTAGTTTTTGTTGTTTTTTTGTGACACTTATATGTTTTGGATCATTAAACAAATGTCAGTGTCACACTAAAATAGCCTGAAAAATCACAGAAGCTATTTTCAGTTGATGATTTGATTTATTAAGGGAATGAAACAATCCAAACCAACCTGTTACCATGTTAAACAGTAAATGCGTCTTTAATCTAATAACTTTTCAGGAGCTGCTTGTAATAACAAGGAAAAGTTTGTTAGATCATTCTGTAGATATTTTGTCCTACTTTCATGTACTTTCATCCACTATTTAAGCATTTAAAAATACAGATGACTGTAGATTCATCATTGGGATAATTATCTATTATTACATTTAATTTCAGATGAAATTTCTGCCTCTGTTAAGGGACCTGAAAGCACATTTTTTCCTTACGTCTTTTAAAATCCTTAGAAAAAAATACATTTGAATTAAGAAGTAGTTATCAAGTCAGGGGAAAAAATGGCTAATGCATTCCTTATTATCTATAATCTAATTCTTACAGTCTGAGTTTATGATAATAGCCCATGGATTTTAGGTATTAAAGACTTCTCTCTTGTTCAGACTCTGCTGCCATCTCAGTATTGGTACTACATGATTGAGCTGGGGTTCTACAGCTCTCTGCTCTTCAGCGTGGCTTCTGACGTCAAACGTAAAGTAAGTGAATTTTTTTCAGCAGCAGTTTTCTCTTCTGAGAACAAATGAAATACATTGCAAGAAACTGTCTACTTTCCCAAACATTTCAGCACTGGATCCACAAACGTGCAACCCAAACTATTTGTCAAATAAACAAGATTTCAATTTGAAATCTGGAGATGATCTCAAGATCCTGCTTTTGGTGATTTGCAACCCCCTGTGGAGTCCAGACACCAACAAATACTTAAAGTTAAATTAATGTCCTAGGTTCTTGTAGCATAACTTGGAATATTTGTTTTCTTTTTGCGTGCTGCTATTACATTATGTTCAGAGAAAACCTCAGTAACCTTTGAATGATCTGAGCTGTGACACATCTGTGGACTGTGGGTGGACATTAGACTGTTGTTACACGTGTGTTTTTCTGTGTTTTTGCTGGACTATGCTCTGCCTGCTCAGCTGTGCAGGGCAGAGAAAAAAAGTCTTGCAAAAGAGGCACAGCGTGTTCCTCTAACACCACACGTCTAACCGGGGCTCTAAACCTGCGGCTCTGACGTTACAGTGGCTAATTAAACCCTCTGTAGAGACTTTAAATAAGTCTGGCTAAAAACAACAAAGAACCAATTCATGTTGTTAAATGTAGATATAACACAAATTCAGGTTTTAGCAGTTTTTTTTGTTTTTTTTTATGGAATAATTTAATTGGATTTCCACACAGACTGACAGCAATAGCACCAGCAATATATTTTTAGACCTATTATTATTGACTTTAGGTTGGAAACTGTGTGCTTTTTTGTTAACATAATTTTTCACAACTATTAATATCCCATAGCATTAAGATTTTTGTTAAACTTTAATACTTTTATTTATTTTAGTTTAAAATATAGATACAAAAATGATGGATTAAAAATGGGAGCAAATTTAATCTATTACATTAAACAGATTAATCTATTTTATTATATTATAGTTATTTTATTTTAATTAATTAATTAAAATCATAAAATTATTTTATTTTACTAAAGCAATCATTTTTTAGTAATATTACTGTTTCACTAAAATTAATAATTTGTTCTTTTTCATAAGGTCACGTAACATTTGCGACTCTGAGCGAGTTTTATTCAATAGTGCTTTGTATTGTAAAGGCTGCAGATCCCCGGTCTAGTCTGAGATAATCTTAAGCAGGATTTAGCTCTAAACCCAACAACTTTTTAACATGCAGCACACTTTTAAATGTTTCCTCCTCTCATGACCGGAGCGAATCATTTCCCTGCTTTCCCTTTAGGACTTTAAAGAGCAGATAGTTCATCATGTAGCGACCATCCTCCTCATCAGCTTCTCCTGGTGTGTGAACTACATCCGTGCTGGAACTCTAATCATGCTGGTTCACGACTCCTCCGATTACTTCCTCGAGGTAAATGTCCCTCACTGGATTATTTTTGAATGTCAGACAACATTTTACCTCCAGTGTTTCATCACTACTCCATGGCTTAATTTTCAATATATGATAGAGGTTTGCACTGACTGGAACCACATAGATTTATTTGATCATTTTCCAAGTTAAACAAAGTCTTGCATTTTAACAATGAAAATAAAAAAACTACCTGTGATGGATACTACAATCTAGAAGTTTATGAGATTTTCTTTTTAAAGATTGAGGATAGCCCATAATATCAGATTGGAAGTGAACCACAGCATCCTGTTGTTGCTTTGTGAACAAAGAAGTAGTAAAACTTGTCTTTAGTAAATGATTTCTACTTAAATGCTCATAATGTTGTACAAACACAGAGAAAAATGTAGAAATGTGAATGTGGAAATTTGGAACCCTGATAATAGACAGGAACCGCATCTAGTATACTAAAATCATATGCGCTAATTTTATTTATGTGCCACTTCCACCCAGAGGATTATTTGATGCAAAGAAGCTGACACTGCCACCTAGTGTTTGAAAACGTGCATTTAAGTTTTATTTGCTTTTGAAGACATTAGCAATAATCATTCGGCTCATATGTATCCATTTGTTTGTAAATCCTTATTTTTCTTTTTCCTTTGACAGTCTGCTAAGATGTTCAACTATGCTGGGTGGAGAAACGCCTGTAACTACATCTTCATCGTTTTTGCTGCAGTCTTTATCGTCACACGCCTCATTTTTTTCCCCTTCTGGTACAAACACACACACACTTACACACATTTTTGATCTTTAGTCTAAGTACAGAGCACATCTCTTAGATTAATGTAGACTTTGGCTATATTCAAAAACTGTATTTAATAGATAAAAATGAGACAACATTAAGACTGAAAAGTCAAAGATTAAAACTGTTTTCACACATTTTAATCAGCTGAATGCTGTTTTCCTCTGTGCCTCATTCCCTCTCCCCTGATCCTCTCTGTGTGTTTCAGGATCATTTACTGGACCTGGGTTTACCCAGTGACCATCTACCCGCCTTTCTTCGGCTACTACTTTTTCAACGGCCTCCTTATGGTTCTGCAGTGTCTCCATATCTTCTGGGCCGTTCTCATCATCCGCATAGCAATCCGCTTCCTCACCAACAACGTAAGGAAAACATATATGTAGATATGCAGCTTTTATTTTGTAAAAAATATTCAGATTTACTGTACTTCCTGTTTATAGAAATGGAAGAAACGATAAATGCAAGGAGAAAAAGAAAAATGTCATAATTGTAATGTTGATTATTGTGAAATAATTTCTGAAATTTGGAGTGCACACTATCAGCGTAAGAAACGTTTTCATCAAACCGCTGCTTGCTTTACTGTGCACTATGTGAAGCTGCTGTATGATTGAAATATGCAGAGCTCACTTATTCAGGTTAGGATAGGAGTTTCTCTGTTTTGCCTTGCAGTTCTGCTCAAATGCTGCTTTCAAGGCCGATGCACTTCTAAGATGGAGGTGGTCAGATAAGGATCACAAGATAGAGCCACCATAGAGGAAGAGGCTGAACACAGAGTTCTGCTGTCACTTCTCTCTTATTACAGCATGGCTTGACTGAGTAAAAGTGCACAGTGACATAGCAGAAGGCCTGTCACTGTTAGAGGAGCGGTCTTTTGCACTTGGATACAGTAGACAAGCCCAGATGGATCATCAGTTCTGGTTCATTGCAAAGCTGGGTTTCTTATTAACTTGTGTTGTTCCATATTTCACGCTATATAAGTCTTTGCAAAAGTCTTAATCCACCACAATTTCTTTGTATTTTACTTTTAAGGAGCTTTTGTTTTTGTAAATTGTCTTGATCAATTGTTCTTCAAGCTTTCTGATGGTTTTTAAAAGTTTATTTTAGACAAATTTGTCTGGTCTTTTTGAATTTATTGTGGAATTTGTTCCTAATAAAAAAGGAATGTGGACAAGTAAATAAAAATAGACAAAATGTAAGACTAAAAACACATCTAGAGCTGATAAATAGTACCTGAAAGTCATATTTCATGTCTTTGCAGGATGGAAAGACAGCTGATATGTGTCATGCATCAGCTATTCATTTACTGCATGACAAGAATCAGTTTTACAATAAATGCCATCTCAATGCACTTTACAATGCAAACAAATCCAGTTTATATCCAAGTATGTAGAGAGAAATAATTAAATCAGATCCTGTGGCATATTTAGTAATGTTAAAGTCTAAAGATATTTTTCTAAATACCACAAAATGTTTACTCTATTTGCTATCTACTGTTTGAAACTGAGTAGGAAGCCTGCAAAACTGCCAACAAAACTGTGAAATGCAGATAAAGGCAGACTAAGAAATAAAAAGCCATGTCAATAAACATCCTAACTGACTGGGTTTTAATGTCAAGATTTTACTGATGTAATTAGTAAATATATTTTTTAAATACAGATGCACATTGAAGCGACTGAACTGTTTTGTTTTTTGAGACTAAGTTCAGCTTTTAGACTGTTCAGACTGTCCTAAACATTCTCTCATGTCTGTGTTTTTCTAATTCCTAGGAAAAAGTGGACGATGATCGGAGCGACAAAGACGAAACAGACGAATCAGAGGAAGAGGAAGAAGAGGCAGGGAATAAAAAGCACGCACAGAAAAATGGGCCCATGCAGAATGGCCACACAGTCCACAACAACAACCACAGCAAGACAGAGTGAAACGTGTGAGAGCAGGAAAGAAAGGACTCATGTGAAAAAAGGACGACAAAGAAGACGGGATGGTATTCCCTAAAACTAGGAGATTCAACACTGTTACTTTAACACAGACATACACATGCTCACCCCAACTTTTAGAGAACACAAGTATCAAGATTGACACTACACTAAGTGGCACTGCTTTTGCTTTGTCACCAAAGGAAAAAGGAAATCATGTATCATCATCTTTGTTAGATGTTTGTCCAACAAACCTGTCAATGAGACAGGAGAGAACATGAAGAAGTTCCAGGTGTGGAGGAGAAACAGGAAGGTGCTGCTGCTGCTTCTACTTTAGCTTTCGTGTTTTAACGGTGTGCCTTAGAGCCAGCTGGTAGCTGCCAAAAAGCCATTTTATGGCTTTCTGCTTTAAAACTGTGCTGCTTTATTATGTATGTCTTTTTTTTTTTTGTGTGTGCTTTGTTTTGCGATCACAAAGAGATCAAAACGAAGTGAGAACTACTATTAGGAACGTGAGATACTGGGGCATTTCTTTGTCTATGCAACATTTCTGTTAGGTATTATGACGTCTTTGCACAAAGATATGAAGGAATATTTTGCAGTCAGTGCAGCCTTGTGCCATTTTTGAAGTTCTCTGGTTTCTGTTCAGTCTTTGTCCAACAAAGCTCAGTTTGTACAGTTAAGTGACGTCTCACCGCTTACTTTTTAAGAAAATTTAAAGCAATAGACCGAAATGGGTGCTCAGTTCAGCTCATGATTGAGCAATCACAGCTGAGTGTGTTTCAGATTCAGAACAGACAGTGATGATGCCACCCACTGAAAACTGTTGACTCAGCATATTCTTCCAGAGGAGGTTTCTCCGTGGAAGCAGCGAGGTTTTCCAGAGTTAACTTTAATAAGACAGATTTCTTCAGCTCACTGCCTGACCTTTGAGGTTACATTCATTAACCTGCAGGAAATGAAAAGTGTTGATCTAAATTAATGATTATGATTCTGTTTAGAAAGGTTTTACAATTATGTTTTTTAATGTTTTTAGAAATAAATTGGGTTTGTTTTTTAGATAAATAGTTCTAGAAGGAAGTATCTCATCTGTGTCGTCACGCATTCATATATTTGTATGTCAAGTGCCTTATTTGTAATGAACGAGGAATTCTCCTGTCTTCATGTTCTCTCCTTCATATTTAAGCCCCAAACACATCCTCCTCCCACTACTGCATCCACCACTTCCCTTCATTAAACACGACTCTCATTCCTCTACTACTAACCCCGACCAACCAGCAAACATGATGCAGATAAGATATCTGTGGCCCGATTACAGTGTTATGTTTTTTTATTTTGTACTTTTCTTTTGTTTAATGACGCCTAAATATTGTTAATAATGATAAAAACAATCACAAAGAAAATGCTCTGGAGTCATCTGTGTCTGAATTGTGTCTCTAAAGAATCTACACACAACACACTGACAGAAAATCGAAATAACATTTAAAAGAACGTTTTTAGCAACATTACACTTACATTTGTTTTTGGCAATCTAGTGTTTTAAAATTGAGTAGAGACATACAGTGCTGGCTGCATTTATTGGCATCCCTGCAACTCACAAACAATATCCCAGAGCCTTTGGAAGAGAAATGGACCCAGAGCATCACAGATCCTCCACCATACCTTAGAGTGGGCTTGAGGTGCTTTTTAATAGATTCATTCTTTGTATCACGCCAGACCAACTTAAAGTGGTTGTTGCAGAAAGGTTCAATCTTTAAGCCACTTTTACTTTTTAAACGTTTGTTATGTTGCAACACAGATTTTTCCTTGTTTTAACTTCTGAATGGAAATGTTGCACTGGATTGTATTTTTTTTTTCTTTTTCTTAATTTTGTAGAAAATATTGATACTTTTTCTTCCTCTCCACAGTTATATTTTGCTTTGGTTTGCCACATAAAATTAAAATAAATAAACTGAAGTTTGGAGTTGCTACAAAAAAAGTTCAAGGAGAGTACTACAAGACAGCAATTTCTTGAATATTTTCACCTACAGGTAAAAATTACTGGATTACATTACTCTATAAATAAAATGTAAATAATCATTTCGTGCTAAGTATGTAGTTCTACGTGCTCTTTTAGATCTTATGTAAAATCTGCTAAATAAGAACATTTTCTGAGCAACTCTGAGACACATGACTGAAACACAGTAGGTAAGTCATTTTTGCCCACTTTTATATTAATCAGACCACCTAACATCAACCTGAATCACTGTTTAGTGCAGAACTTCAGGCAAAACCCTGAAGCCGTTTTAACATAAATTCGGTTTTTCCGCCCTTTCATTCCAGATATCTCAAATTGTTTTATGACTAGACGTTTTAGCGATTTAAGATATCTCTAATTATATTTTGACTAGACAAAATACCTATTTGAGATATCTCTAATTACATTCTGACTAGTCGAAATGACGTCAGATTTACCATTGAGTTGCATGGAGACTTCAATTCAAGATATCTACAATGAATTACTGACTATCTGAAATACACATTTCAGATATCTACAATTAAATTATGACTAGTCATAAAGTAAATTCAAGATATCTCGATTTTAGTTTTGACTAGTCATAATTCTAACTAAAGATATCTCGAATGACAACATAGTTCAAGATATCTTAAATTTCAAAATGTAATTGAAGATATCTTTAATTATTATTCTTACTAGTCAGAACGTAAATGCAGATATCTTAAATTACCATTCCGGATAGTCAAAATGTAGCTTTGTCTAGTCAAAATGCATTTTTAGATATCTAGAATGTAATTACGGATAGTCAGCCGAAACCGAATTTATGTTAAAAAGGCTTGTCAAACTTCCCAATATTACGTCACTAGTGGCTTTCAAAGTAGTGTCCAATGAGAATCGTGAAAAGGAAATGCGTCATTAGTATCCATCTGACTGGTGTCCAATAGGAATCAGAGAAAGAAATGCAGTTTGAGACTTTTTCCTCGGAAACGCCATCTTACATAGAAAGGGGGGTTTAAACGGGTTGAAAACAGGAAAACGGGGGTAGTGACAGGGATTAATTATCACTTTGGAATCGTGTGTGAAAATTTCCCGTAGCTTTGAAGTAGCATCAGTCATGGCTCTGGGTCTTTTTAAGGAAAAGTGAGAGAAATCCGCACTGGTCGGCCCGAAGTTAGCTTAGTCGGTGGGGGAGAGAGGGCGGAGAGTTAGAGGATTTTTTTTTTCCGCTGTGAAAGAAGTTATTTGTTTATGTTGTTCAACGAGGATATGTCCTCTTCAAATCCAGGTAAGAAGAAGTCAAAGTAAAGTTGACAGCTTAGCTACAGTACTCTGCAGTTGTTAATCCATTTTGAGGTGTTTCCATCAGTACTTCTTATGTAAACACTTATCTAAAGATAGCGTGACAGCAAATGCTAAGTTAGCTTAGCATAGAGGGTAATGCTAAGGTAAGCCTAGCTGATCGTTGCACAAGAAGTTGGCAGCTTACTGGCTTCTAGTGCCTTTAATTAAAATGCCTGCCGCTTAGTTGAAATAGATTTAAAGTGAATATATTTGCACGGCTAGCATATTGGAGATAATAAAATACATCTAATTTGACTTAGCTGCTCTCAGTTAACTCGCTCCAGATGTTATGTATTTCTAATGTTATTTGTAGCTGTGGAGCTAGCCATGTGTCGTGATATATCTACTACCAAACGGTCTTAATCAAGAGTAAGAGTTTTGGAGTTTTGGGGGTTCATCTCAGTCTTTTAAGCGTGTGGTTCTATTGGAGGTTCAGTTTCCTTTTCAGCGGTGCAAGCATAAAAGGAAATCACCTGTCATCTCCGCTACATTGAGTCTGTCCGTCGCTGTGTTATTAATAGACCTAGGAGACCGTAGCCTGGGTATGGGAGCAAGTGGGACCCAGAACGGCGGCGCTGGTGGACCGAAGGGGACCAACAAAAGACGGGCAGCGTAAGTTCTTCACTAGCAATGTCCTGTAGCTGCTCTCCTCATTCTCATGAGGACAAACCATAAATATCCCATCTTATACTTCACATTACAGGCAGGACTTTGATGACGATGATGGAAGCAAGATGATAAGGTATTTATCTGTCAGTTTTTTTGTCAAGTCGTTTCCAGTCATTTACTGTGGACCAGAATCAGACCTGAACCGGTTCAGCTCCACTTGATCACAAACTAGATAACTGGAGACTATCAGATGCATTCTAGGAAGACAGATGAGATTGTGATTGATTTCATATTAGTAGTGTGGCGATTTGCTTTCGAAACTGCAGTAAAACACCAAATACATGCGGCTTCCTCAATTCTCTAATTAGAGTTTTGTGCCAGATTTGTAGTTGCTGGTTTCGTAAAGCTTTGATGTGCCAGTACCGACTAAGACCTTCGAATAGTGTTTGTTTTGTTTTCTGTTTTTTTTCTGGCTTAATGAGTAGTCATTAATTAGTTAGTTTGTTTTTTTTTAGATCAGAGAGAAGAAAAGATCTAGCTTTACTGTTCTGTAGTGAAGAAATTCACATGTACCAGCAGCAAAGTGTCAAGCCAGAGGAGACTGTAGATATACAGAAAAATAAAAACATACACTAGGACTAAAATGTAGTTACAGTAAGGGACACATTTACAGCTTATACAAATACTGTGCAGTTTTTAGAAATAGCATGTTTTAATGCAAAGAATGTGCAGCTGAGTAGGATAATTACAACTATTTCCAAGGGGTGAAAATACTGTGGAAACAGCCCCAGGGATGTTTATGTAACTAAATGTCAGTGAAAGTTTTACAAAAATTTATAACAAAGGGAAAATGATCAAATTGGCATTGTAAAATGTAGTTAGCATCTTAATTTAATGATTAGCATGCTTAACATTATTAACCACAAGAGGCAGTTTTGGTGAGAATGTAAACCCATTGTTTTCTGGACAGTTTGCCTCTCTATTTTATATCTATGAATTACAATTTCATCCATTCCTACTCCAGTTTTATACCTGTAAATAAATTATTTGTCCTGATGTGCTTTTGGTTGTGGTTAAGTAACTTTATTGATCAAGGAGATTTAAAAAATTGCTTCACATTTAATTTAATATTGTCTCAATAAAAACTCTTTCATTTCTTTTTTGTGAAAATATGATAGATTATGAATCTGTGTCTATCGACTCACTCTACCCTCTGGATGGTAGATATGATTTGCTGATTTTTAAATTGTATATGAATACATTGGAGCGCAATAGTTAAATATTATGTGTGAAACATTTTTGAACTGGTTGAAAATAGAGATAAGTTGGGATGAAATTGAGCTTTGAAAGAACAAATTTATCAGGAAGTGTTCCCTCCCAGGCAGCAAATGTAAATTATCTAACGTCCAATGGTGCATGAATGCCTCCTTTAATAGATGATTTTGGCAATATGAGCAGCTAACTGTTCACATATTTAGGTGCTGTATATTTCTGTTGCTTTACAAGTTTTGTGGCACAAAATGAGAACTTTGCAATTTTAATATAAACATGGCTGCTACACAGACTGATGAGAATTAGTTCATGAGCTTGGTTGCACCTCTTAAAGTGGTTGTTTGTCCATTGTTGACATTTATGCAGATGGGTTGTTTCCAGCTAGCCTAGAAAATGTCAAGGACACAGAACATGAGTGAGTCAGATTTGGCTTGGTGAAATGAAATGTGCATGTTTGAATAGCCTGAGCTGCTGTGTTAACAGTGTTTTCTTTCTGCTTTGTCAGATTTGATGATGAAACAGGAGGCTCCAACAATGAAAAAGAGCGCTTTGCCAGGTATGGGTTTAAATCAGGAGAGCAGGATGTGATTGGAGGCTGTTTATGGGATTCAATAAAAACAGCCATTACCCCCACTCTCTTTCCTACTTTTAAGTTTTGTTTTTTTCTCGTTTTGTTATGTGTGTTGCACCTCTCTTTTGTTATTTCAGTAGTAACTTTTGGGCCGGTGTTTTAGTAGGCTGGTTTTATTTCCTGGTTTCTGGAAGAAGATCAGAGTTTTGCAGATAAGGAAAAACTAGCCAGGTATGGCATGTAGCACCGAGGAAGATTCCCTCTCCCGCTTGTATCCATATTTATATGGAATGCAATGACCAGATACTATCCTGTCCTGCGGGGATCCCAGCACATTGTCATTTTGACAGCACAAAATTACCGATACATTTTTTTTTTGTCTCTCTGCGTCTGTTTTGGTGCTAGTCAGAAAGGCAGCCGGTCGTCTCTCGCAGCCTGTCCTTGTGTTATGTGTCACTAACCACACTGCTCAGTCTGGGTCTTCTTTCACTCTGGTAATCCCTTCGGCTTGAGCAACTGTTCTTTGTCCCTTTTGTCTCCCTCCCTCTCAGGACGACTGAAGGGTCTTTCTCTTTCTGCACTTGCTCTCCTTTGTCACACAATCTGGCTTCCAAAGGCCAGACATTCTCTCTCTCTCACTTACAAATCTTCCACCGCACTCATTTATTTTATTATATTTTTACACGTCCATGACTTCTCTTACATTCTTTCATTCCCAGCTCCTCTTCTTAGTTTCCACGGTTATGTTGCAACTCCAAACTCTGCTCCACGTTGCCCATTTCCTCGTCTGTTTTCCCCATTTCAATCACTGCTTTTCTCTCCATTCCTACCAACCCATTTCCTCGCTCCAGGGAGAATCACAGTGAGATTGAGAGGCGGAGGCGGAACAAGATGTCTGCCTACATCGGAGAACTGTCGGACATGGTTCCCTCGTGCAGCGCGTTGGCACGGAAACCAGACAAGCTGACCATCCTGCGAATGGCGGTCTCTCACATGAAGTCTCTCAGAGGAAACGCCAATACTAATGCCGACGGGTCATACAAACCTTCTTTTCTCAGCGATCAGGTATGAAAATGGAAGCTGTGAAACATTGCATGCTTGATCGACTTGTGTTCAAGCCACTAACCAACCACACATAGTATATATACATCGGTTGTCACATGCTAATGGTTTTTACTGTTTAGTGTAAATGGTCATTTAATTATGACAAAATCAACCCTACAAAGAACATAATTTTTTTCCTAGTGACATCACAGAATGTTTTCAGTATTGCTACTTGTTTATTATTAAATGTTGTTTTTCTTCTAATGTGCATGCTTTCCTCAAATTTCCTTTTTTGTTGCTGATTTTATGATCAGATCTTTAGCCAACCCTTGAAGCTGTATAAAAAGAATGCAAACTGTTCATTTGGAGTTTAAACAGGGTCACTTTTAATTCTGTGAGGTTTCCTGCAGAACAGCTTCATTCACTGATACATGCACCTGCAGAGCAGCCTATCCCACCTCTATCATTCTAGTCAGAGGAAAGGCCAACCAGACACAGAGAAGTGTCTAAGTAAGCTTAGGTTGCAGTAGAAATCTCCCAAGTTGCTCATCTTTCATTATGTTTTCAATGTCAGCTGCTCAATTTGATATCTGTGGCTCTTATAATTTCATTTCCACTCAGTTTTTCTGTGGACTTTTTAAAAACATTTTAGTTATATACTTGATTACACTCTCCTTACAGCCTGAGCCATTCAAGACGCAGATATCACAGGTTGGCTGCAGTTCACTCGCTGAGATCAGTCGATACAGAATAAAGGAAGACTGAAAGTAATACTGAAAAAGCTGCTTGTTAAGCAGCTCTATATAACATAGAGGTTCAAACCTCTATGTTATATTTTCCATAGAGGTTTGGACTCCAGTTTTTTCTTCCTGTTGACTAAACAAAACGGAATTTATTTTTTTAAATTGTGTTGGGTGTCCAGTAAACATTTAAGGTAAGCAGAGAAAAGGTTTCTGCTGCCTTGTGGCGTTTTGCAAGACTTTTTTTTAACATTATAGCTCTCTGCATAAGCTAGGATGAGATTATCAAGACATAATCTTAAATAATAGTAGTACAGTTTTACAGTATCATGGTATTAGTAGTTATTTAACATGATTTAACTGCATTTTCTATTTATAAAAGAAAAACAAGTATTAATAGTGCTGCAAAAACTTAATTATTTGTCATTAAAGTTATAATAATGTTATATTAATGTTAGCTGTATTTAAACATGTTTATTGTGCAGAGTATTCTCCTCCTCATAGTTTCCCAGCTGTACATTCACAATAGGATCACCTTAATAAGAATAACATAGTTTTTCACAACTCAAAATATTCCCAAACATCCAAATGTATTTTTGTGTGAGCAAAGGTATGCATGCAAATCAGTATGACAGCCTCGGCTCAAGTAGTTGACTGATGGTGTGCAGCCGGAGGGGTGGGTGGGGCACTAACTGTGCTGCTTTATGCTCCAGAAAACTGGTTACTCCTGTTATTTTTCTGGTATCACACTGAAAAGAGTTAAATCATAGGAATGGTATGGTTAACAGTTTTCTTCAACTTAGAACTGACTCATGCTCAGGTGAAAACAAGCACATGTTGATCCTGTGGAAGCAGCACACAATCATAAATAATGAAGATTGATGCAGATTATAGGCAAACTTTGTTTGCTTTTGTAATATTGTCAACTTCCTCGACTTCAATGCGCTATTAATTTATTTTTTTGACTTCAACAGGAACTTAAGCACCTCATTTTGGAAGCAGCGGACGGCTTCCTGTTCGTGGTGTCATGCGAGACGGGCCGTGTTGTTTACGTCTCGGACTCGGTCACACCTGTACTTAACCAGACACAGTCTGAATGGCTGGGATCTTCTCTTTATGATCAGCTCCACCCAGACGACACAGAAAAGCTCAGGGAGCAGCTCTCCACTTCGGAGAACAACAACACAGGTATAGTAATACGTAAAAAAATCTTTTCAAGGTGAAAAAATAAAAATGTTAACCTTTCAGTCTCCTGTGCTTTTAAAGGGAGGATGTTGGACCTGAAGACAGGAACTGTGAAAAAGGAGAGTCAGCAGTCATCAGCTAGAATGACAATGGGGGCTCGACGATCATTTATCTGCAGAATGAGGTTAAACTTTCACATTATAAATAAATCAAATGACTGTTTGTGCAAAGCTTGATGCTCGGATATGTTCTACAATGGTCTTTGTGCAGGTGTGGAACATGCTCAGTGGAACCAATGTCTATGAACAGGCTCGGCTTTCTAAGGAGTAGGAACAGGTGAGCAGACTCACACATTTCTGTTCGAATTAGTGCAGATTGGATCCATGTTAATAGAAAACTGAACTTCAGTTGTAAATGGGCTTTTTGTGTTTCTTGCTTCACACCAGGAATGGTTTAGGAACACCCAAGGAAGGGGAACCCCAGTACGTTGTGGTCCACTGTACAGGATACATTAAATCCTGGCCCCCCGCGGGTAAATCAGGCAAACATTGGGTCGTTGTGATAAATGTCACAATATTTAGTAGTGGATTTAATTTGTTCTGTTTTGGTTACTATTTGTATTTCAGGTGTATCATTAACAGATGATGAAGCAGACAACAATCAGGGGAGTCGCTACTGTCTCGTTGCCATTGGGAGATTACAGGTATGAAACAACATAGATGACTATAAACTTTTCTCTCAAGGGTATTTTTAAAGGCAATATGTTGCATGACAGATTAAATTAAAAATATTTCAGACAGATTAAGAATAAAGTTAATGTAATTGTTTTGAAATATATTAATTTTACATTATAGAAGCTTTCATAAAATAAATAATTAACAATTATTAATGTTCCTAAAAGTTCCTAAAGTCTGAGAACATTTAGTTTTTTAAACAAAGATTTGTAATGAAATAACCTCATGAAACTAAACAAGCAGAACTGAAAATGTAGCTTGCTTAAAGACATTTTTTGTTTTTTTTCTTGAAGCAATAATATAGTATGAAACTTCATTGTAGGGATGTCCGAAGCAGAAATTTGTTTTAAACAGTTTTAAAATGCTATAAAATAATAAACAATTCTTCTTCTGGATCATTATTTCTTACGCTTCTCAGCAGCAGATATGCTGCAGATCAGAAAGATCTGAGACAATTTTTCTGCAGCAACAAGTCGTAAACTCGGCCATTTGACGCACTCTTTGCAAGCCTGCAAAGAGTGGCACGTTTATGTCTATGTTTAAGACCTTTCCAAGCTTTTGAAATCACACAATTGTTTCTTTTTTTAGTCGGAATAACAAATGGCATACAATAATATTTACAGGATAAGCTAATTTGTGATTTCTGTTGCTAGATGAGCTTTCGGTTGCATAAAACAGTAGAAACAGTAAATAATTATAAAGCCATGAAGAACATAGTTTGGGCATTTTATTTATAGCTATATTGCTGGTTCTTCTTTGGAAACTCCTACGCTGGAATTAAGACAGTGTGGGGAAAATCCTAATTTGCTAGATCAACAAAGCAATTTTTCCAAGAAAATTAGCAAAGTTATTACGGCAGGTAGAGAAAGTTGGGCTTAGAGACTGTGATATGGATCAGAAAATCCCTGCTTTTTTTTGTCCTGGGTTCCTATTTTCTGCTTTTCATCGCCTCTCCCCGTTTTCTGCAGGTCACCTGTTGCCCTGGTGACACAGACCTGAACAGCATCAGCGTTCCTGTAGAGTTCATCTCCCGCCACAACTGCCAGGGCATGTTCACCTTCGTAGATCATCGCTGCTTGGCCTCGATCGGCTACCAGCCCCAGGTGAACCATTAGCTCCATTAAAATATTCCTTAGTTCTTCAGCTTTATTTTAAACCAATTAAAGTTTTGTTTCTGTATCACAGGAATTACTGGGGAAGAATATTCTAGATTTTTCTCACCCTGAAGACCAGGGTTTGCTGAGAGACAGCTTTGACCAGGTACTAAAAATATCTTTCATTTTGATCTCACTTCATTTTTTTTTTAATTCTTGTTCCTGTTACTACATTTGTGCATTTTAAGAGTAATATATTGTAATAATACCTATTGTAATACATTTTAAATTTATACTGTTGCAATTTGGTAAACTTGTGCAAATTGGAAAACTATTTTTTCTCTTTTTATATAAATGTGAACTTCCCATTTTGGTTTCTCTTACAGACGAGCATATCAGATGCTCGTCTTATGAGACGTTTCCCTTTAGTCGTGGTCAGCATGTCTCTGTGTTCATCGAGGAAGCTGGAAAAATTACAGATTGCGTAAATATATTGGTGCAATTCAATTCATTAGAATACCTTTGAAAAGTTTAAGTAATTCAGCCCAAGAAATGACTCTTGTACACACAATTATATATTTCAAGCATTTTCAGTTAGTTTTTAAATATGGATTGCATTTATTACAAATCTCCAGCTTCCCAGAACATTTGAATAATCCATAAGACCAATAAAAAAAAGAAAAGGGGATTTTCTTTAATACAGACATGATGAAGTCATGGGGAAGAATGCTGATTTGGCTACTGTGTCACTGATCCCTCCCAAAAGGAGGAAAAGCCACAGAAGCTGTTAGAGAAGAGTCTTTAAGTACATGCAAATGGAAAGTTGTGTGGAAGAAAAAAGTTGTTTTTCTTTAATAAGGACTACAGTTGTAGGAAGTGGGATGGGAATCTTGGGATAACTCGTCTAAAACATGAGTCAAACTCGAGGGCCGGGGCCCAAATCCAGCCCTCCATAAGGTTTTATGTGGTCCTCTAGACTCTAAAGGAGCCACATCAACAGAATATTCATGATAAGATGTGTGCTTAAATATTACTTTATCAAGCAAATCAAATCTGTTTTTTTATCTGTTTGCAGTCAAATTACATCAACTTGAAAAGATTTTCAGTCTTATGTAATTTCAAGAAATACTCATTGACTACAGAGACAGTTATTTATTAGTATTATAATTGTTGGTTAATGAGTTTTATCAATATATTCTGCTAAAACTGGACCTTTGAGGGTGTTCGTGATCATGATGTGGCCTAAAATATAAATGATGCACATTTCTTTCTTAAACATCATTTTCTATTGTTTTTTTTTTCTTTCAAGAAACAAAATGTTGGATTTTAATTGGCTGTTCTCATGAAACTGAAATGAATGCTTAACATATGTCACCGTGTAAGTATTGCATCTTCAGGAAGTTCTATTTTTAGATTGAGTTAATGACATTTACCTTTCAGCAGATTTCTAATTTGTATTTAAAAATGACAATTCTTGAAATAAAACAAAAATTTATTTCTTACGAATGAGCGTTTTTTAATGATTCTGCTGTTGGATGGAGTGACGGTTCGGTACTGTGGGTTTGCGTCCTCAGGTGGTTAAGCTGAAAGGCCAGGTTCTGTCGGTCATGTTTCGGTTCCGGGCCAAAACGAGAGAATGGATGCTGATGAGAACGAGCTCCTTCACCTTCCAGAACCCCTTTTCAGAGGAGATTGAGTACATCATCTGTACCAATGTCAATGTCAAGTGAGTAACGCACGCTGCCAGATTACTCAACTGAATAGATAGTGAAACAGTGGAAGCTATGAAATGTTGGCTGTTGTGAAATGTTGGCTTTGTTTGGATGCGTATCGATTTCCCCAGTCCCCAGTTCCTCCTAAGCCTCAAACTCAACGTCTTGATAAAAACCAAACTCTGATCATTCTCTCCCAACACTTCTGCTCTTCACCCAACAATGATTGTTGGGCAGCAGAAACTCAACCCAGGACCCTCTCACTCCCATCTCCTCCCCCGGGGCTCCAATGCCCCCGTCTCAGAGCAGCCCAAACTGCCATCCTGTTGTGCTCAGCCCAGGCCCGATGGCCGCCAGGTGAGATCGGGCCTGAAGAGCCTTTCCTCCCACCTTAAGGGAGCGCGAGGGGCGGCTGCTTTCTGGGAGTCTATAGCTGTCTCTAGCAGGCTAAAGTTCTTCTTCTAATTTTTGGTTTCTCATTTTCCGTTCCGGGTGACTCTTCCTCCCTTTTTTCATTTGTGTTGAGCTTTAATAACTGTATTTAAAAAAAAACAAGCATGTCTTATCAAGCTTTACATGTAGTTCTTAGACAAACCGTTTATAGAAGTGGTGTAGCATCTCAGTTAGGGCTGGGCAATAAATGGATTTCATTGATTAATCAAATTTTTGCTTTTTTGAAGATTTAATTTTTGGAAAATCTATATTTCCTTTTCTTCACCAATCCACT
Source organism: Brachyrhaphis roseni (assembly GCA_903066815.1). Lineage (NCBI taxonomy): Eukaryota > Metazoa > Chordata > Actinopteri > Cyprinodontiformes > Poeciliidae > Brachyrhaphis > Brachyrhaphis roseni. The sequence goes on from CAEFZY010056673.1 coordinate 169,044, forward strand.
TATTGGGTGTCCATAATTCAGAGTGATGTCAGCTCACCCAAGGTTGGCCGTCTTGTTTGACAAGCAACTTTTTTACAGCTTAGTTTAAATTCAAGTCAGCTCTTTGACAAAATATAAGGCTCAGGCTAGTTTTTTAAAAATGAGAATAAAGTCATGATGTTACAAGAATAGTTGTATGACAAGAAAGTTGAAATATTACGAGAATAAAGTTGTAATTTTATGTGAACTCCAACACAAAAAGTAACTTAAAATTAACTATCCAAGCTTTTTTCTTATCAAAACAACTATTTCCATGTAATTTTAGGGCATTATTCTGATAAAGTAGCATCTTTATTTTACTAATATTATGACTATATTCCTTTACAAACTTCACAGAAGGAATGATTGAAACAAGATTTTATTTTTAAGCCGTATCGCCCAGCCCTAATCTCAGTTATAAATGTGTTTAACAGACTTTCTCTTCACCTCTCCTGTGATTGTTTATGGTTACCGGTGGCGGGTTGCAGTGTTTGAGGATTTCTCGCTCATCAGCGAAGGGAAGGGGGAAAAAACCCCCAAATGAGTTAATTCTCAGTGGACAGCAATCAGAAGTCCTTGTTTTGTGTTTGGTTTTTCAGACAGCTACAACAGCAGCAGCAGCAGGCCGACCTGGAGGGAGGGGCAACGACAGATGGGATGTATGAGGCGGGGCCAATCAATATCCAGCAACAGGTACGGAGCACTGATGGCTACAATTCTCAATCAGTTTCTGCAAGATATCACCAATATCCCCTTCCAACATGGTTGGTTTGATTTATAACGTCTCAAGTTGCCTGATGAAACTTCACCTTAAATGTGCTGTTTCTGAAAGGAGACCATTTTCACTGTGAGAATGTAAACGTTGATTTGGGGGCGTGGCCATCAACAGCTTATTTGGATTCAAAGTGATAAAATGCCCTAGAACAGCTGAAAGGAGCTCAAAACAGAACTGATCAGTCTGTTTATAATAAACAATGTTTGCAAAGGCTGTTTAGACCTGAACATCTAGTGAGGGTTGTCACCGTGTTTGAGTAAGAGTCATGGAAAAACACAGTGCTCTGTAAAGTAACCCTGTCACAACTCTAATGATTCGGCAATCTGATAAAAGCTGGTTCTGGACTCTGATACGGCCGCCTCTTGTAGTCACTCTGAGCAAGCAGATTTGCGAAGCCACAGACTATTAAACAAAAATATAACATTCATTTTGCAAAAAATCCTAGCATATTTAAAACAAACACATTTACCTTGAAGAGTACAACTTTTATTTTTGTATTTTTTAACTACAAATTGACATGTGCATTGTTGTTCTTGTGGAGTGCTACAGCAATATTAACGATGAAATTTTGTCACCTTTCAAAACTATGAACATTGCATGCAAATTTTAGACAGAAAGCCAGAACTAACTATATTTGTCATGGTCTGATTTCCTGTTATCATTTAACAAGTCTAAAATTTGCTTTGGTCGTTGCAGCGGGATGATTGGTTCAAAGGTTTCTTAGTCTGCTAGATTTAGACCAGAGTTGTAAGATTTATTACCAAATAAATTTAGATTGTTTATTCAAAATAAATTAAAAAAAACATTAGTAACCTTAATAGAAAAAATGCAATTTAATGTGTCATTTAAATATTTGTCCCAAGAATAGTCACATTTTGACTCAATCTAACAGATCACAATTTTTAAGCCCATATTTGAACTTTTAGTGGTTATTTTGTTGTTTCAGATGCCGGTGCAGCCAGTGGTAGCGGTGGGGCCGGATCACGGCAAAACCATAGAGAAGCAGGAGATCTATCCGCCCATCTTCCCAGGACCAGATCAGACCAAGGGCATGCCGACCAACTCAACGCCTTCCACTCAGATTTACACCAACAACTTTTCTGCTGGTCGCTCCAATGACTCATACAGGTAAGGTGTCTTTTGTACAAACAAGCATGTCTGCGTGTTTACGTGCACATTTTGTTCTCAACCTCCAGAAAATTGACTGCTTGCTTTTTGCCCAAAGGGAGCTTTGCAAACGAACTGGTGTCTGAAAACAAATTGTTTCCTGTGAATGTGCTGTGGAAAGATTTATTAGACTGATATGTTTTTAACCTGCCAGACAGTTTTCATGTCTGGACCTTTGCACACATAAGAGTGAACTAGGCTTGGTTCTTTGTTTGAAATTGGTTAATTTGCAAGGAAAGCTGTTAGTTCTGCTAGTGTGCCTTTGCTTATCCTTGTTGTTTTAGTGGAGTTTTTACCCAAAGCAGCTTAGAAGTGAGAAATAATATGTAGCAGACACCTTCTATCAGAAGACAACAGAACAGGTTAAGAAGAATAGAATAGAAATATTTCTGTACAACAGCAGCACAGTGACAAACAGAGCAAATATAGCAACACAAAGAAACAGAATAAAGAATAAAAATACTGTACATTTAGGGCAAAATTTTAACATTAAAACTGTAGAGTTATAAAAAAAAAATGGTGTACTTCAGTCCAGAGAAATGTGCAAGTGAGCTTAATTTAAAAATGTACAAAATGTTCATATCTATTTGAGCATTAAGACAGAAAATTTACAAATGCGAGGTAGTTACTGTGTTAGAAGTGTTGGTTTTTAAGGATGAAATAATACGGAAGAACAACAAAAACAGTTCAGACTAAGACGGATGATAAATATTACAGCTTCACCAACTAGATTGAGACTGATTTCCAAACATGTATTTGTTATGAAGTTTGTATGGTCCATTATTTATTTTTGCACCTCTAAAAATGCAAACACTATTTCCCAGAATGTTTTTCATAAGATTCTTTCAAGCTAACAAATGTCCCAGGTCTGTCTAACTTTGTAATTCAGCAAGAAAAACTCTGATTTCCTATTTAATTGTTAAATCATTGTAGCTAAACCTTTCTGTGGTAATTAGTTATTTATATGGGTTGCAGAGGCAACGTCACACTGTGTGAGAGAGGTGTTTCTGTGATGCAACTCTGCAGAGAGGACACTCCATCTGTTTTATCTCTGTTAGCATAAGTAAGGATGAACATCTTTGGGTCTGTTGGCTTCATGCATGTGAAGTCAATGGAGAGTTGGCAGCTTCTACTCTCTTGAGATTAAAGACAATTTTACGTGTTTATCCTCCCCAATGATAGCTGCACTAATATTGTAAGAACTTCCACTGCTAATGTACCTCGTAAAACATAAGTAATCCCATTATTTTAGATGATGATTGATTATTTTTATGTTTTAGGGAAGCCAGGTACCAGGGTTCTCAATCTTGTTTATTGTTTTTGCAGACCAGTCGCTATGCCGCCACAGATGACACAGACGACGCACTCGGCACCGCAGATGCTGCCTCACATGTCTCGCCAAAATGGCGCCCCGCATTCTGTTACCCCATCAAGCACTAACAGCCCCCTCCATGGACCGTCAGGAGGATGGCCTGGACCCGGACCTGCAGCCAGGCCGCAGTTCACTAACCAGGTAACCCAGCAGCTTTCTGTTCCTCCTTGTTTTGTTCCATGACTTTAGACTTTAATTGGTTTCTTGTATTTATTTTTCTTGCTTGAACCGGGATTCATACGAGGGCTTGAAATTCCTGAAAATTCTTGAATTTCAGTCGGTTGTTTTCAAGGCTTAGAACAGGGGTGTCCAACGTCGGTCCTGAAGGGCCGGCATCCTGCGTGTTTTAGTTCCCTCCCTGGTTTAATGCACCTGGATCAAATGATGGCTCATTAGAGGCCTTAGGAGAATACTGACTTGCTGAGAAGATTGTTACTACCACCAGGGAGAAAACTAAACCATGCAGGATGCCGGCCCTCGAGGACCGACTTTGGACACCCCTGGCTTAGAAAGTGCTTGATTTCTGTATTTAAGTCCTTAAAGTGCTTCATATTCAAACTACACAATTTAGCAATAAAGTCCAATCTAATGTTTGATTAACACCCTAAAATTGGAAAGCGTTTCTTACCAAAGTAAACCAGATACTTTCATACACCTAATAAAGACGTTTTTTCTTTCTCACTGTCTGAAGTTAAATCAGACTAAACTTTTCTTATGTCAGGTTAAATCTATTCGATAAATGCCAGAAAACTTAGCAATAACATGTTTTATTTTGAATTTTTATTTGTGTGATTTAAGTAACAGTTTGCTTATATTTTATATGTTAAACATTATTGCAATTGGGGGAACGGTTTGGTTAAATTGGTGTTTTGTTTTCATACCAGTCAGGTGTATAGTGTGTGAGACATTTCAAAACATGTAATTTTTTTGTGCTTTAGTTTTTCTTGTTCCTTGAAACTGTCTTCTTTAGGTCATTTGTGTTGTTTTTATCTCCAATGTGTGGTTCTGGAAAAGTTTGAAATCTTACCTTAAATGTTTGAAATGTTTGCTTGTGGGAACCCCGTTGACCAAAGCCGGCTCGTTTCTGCTCTAACCAGCAGGTTGCTCCGCAGGCAGCAAAGACGATGTCTCAGCAGTTTCCTCCAATCGGAGGATTCGGAGGCGGCTCTTCTAACACCTTCAGCCAGATGCCCACCGGTGCCGCTCCCACCCCCACCAACGGCACAAACTACCCTCAGATGAATCCTCGCACCAGCCTCAACACCAACGGCTACGGTAGGTCATAGAAACTAGTGGCAACTTATGAGAGCAACCAAATTAGACTGCACAATACCTTCAAATAAAAGGTTTTTTACTACTTACGACTATTCCGATTATAAAACATTCCAAATCTAACGACTTCTGACATTTCTACCTAGGCCTGTCACGATTACAAATTTTGTGAGGCGACAGATCCTTAAAAATTACTTTTATTAATGACAATATTGTCATTTTGTGAACATTTTCAAGTGATATCGTAACGGCATAATCATGCAAGTTTACCCTCTTTAAGAAGAGAAAAAACAATTAACACTGAAACTGGAAGACGTTTTAAATATCCAAAATAAAAAAAATATATCAATAAAATGAAATTTTACCATAATATAATGGATTATGAAATCTGTAAACAAAATTTCCCTTCAAAAAATATAAATCATTAGTCTCATACAGAGAAAATGGGCCAAACTACCAATTAGGACTTTAGGAAGTATTGAGCTCATTTTAATTTATCGTGTGATTAATTGATTTATTTCTAATTGCATCAGGTTTATTTCTTTACTCTTCCATCCTTCTCAGTTGGAGTTTTACCGCTAACGTTATTCTGGTGCATAAACGGAGCCGGTTTTGGTCACATTTCATGTTTAGTGCATAAGTGTGTGATGCTCTCAAGTCTCACCAGTCTGTGCTCTGCTTTTAGACACTTCCCAGTCTGGAGGCCAGTTTCCACCTCGAGCGACGGAGGCGGTGTGGCCTCAGTGGCCGGGACAGCAGCAGCATCCTCAGAACAACAGAGAGCAGCATCCTCACGCTCAGGGAAACCAGCAGGACATGTTTCCTGTGAGTAATGAGAACTTACTCTATATTACAAACCTCCTTCTTTTCTGCTTTCTCTAGAAATAATGTCGTTCTTCTGCTTGTTTGTTTGTTTTTTTGGTTTTAGGATGTGTTGTCTATGCTAGACCAGCCTGCCACCTTTAACAGTGACGACTTTGAGATCGCCATCTATCCGCCATACAACGAGTGACCAGCGCTACGCCTCTCTTCTTCCTCCACATCTTCTGCTCCTGAACTTTTCCTCCTCCTCATAGTGGCAGTCTTCCCTTTCTTTCTGTGGCCTCGCTGTAAGTCAGGTAAAGATGAAGGGATATTTTTTTACTGCACCTAAATTAAGTAGAAAGTGAAAGAATAACATTATAAAAAACAGAGATATTATTTTCACAATATTCCAGTCATTGTAAGAGATTGCTGCAGCTAGCACTACCCAAAGCTCCATAACGGTGTTGTAGATATGTGATATCAGTATGTATGAATAGAAAGATATGATAAAACGCACAACAATCACACCACCACACGTGGATGGACTGCACAAAAAAAAACGAAAAAAAAAACCACTCTGCCACTCTTTGAAAACACACACACAGATAAAATGGCCTTTTGTTCCAACATGTCAGTGGTTTTTCTCAGGATTACTAGAATATTTTCCTATTTTACTCCTTAGCAGGTATACTAAGTATTTCAGAGAATGATTTAAAGCCTTGGAAAATAGCAGCGATATACATGTTCGTTTAATTAGATTTTTTAAAAATTCATTATGAATCCACAGCATGTATTTGAATGATTTACAGCGTTAAATATTCTGCAGATTTATATGTAATTTAATGTATACATGGTTGACTTCAACTATAAAAGTTTCTTTACTCATCGAGTTACTTTGACAACACATGTGGACGGCAGCATATCTTTTATTCAGTCTCTCTGCTGGCAGCGTTCTTTTTTTCCATCTTTCCTTGCAGATACACGACTACAGCCCCCATGTGTGCGAGTTTGTAAGATTTATGCATAATTAACAAAAGGTTGTTGGGTATCTGCCTTGCTTCATTTACCCTACATTTGTGGGCTTTTTGTACTCATTTTGTAAAAGAAATGTATAAAAAAAAAATAATCAGCAGCAATAATTGACAGACAGGATTTATGTATTTTTAAAGCCATTTTTACCTTTGTTTTTAATGTTTTAAAATGCAGAGATGTGATTGTAATCTTCTGATTTTAATTATGCTTCTTGAGTATTTTATTGAGCTATTCGCCGCTTCTCTCGCGTTGGTGTTTTACGGTTAGATCAGGGTATTCAAGCAAGTGGACCTACATGTGAGAATGTACAAACAGGTTATTTTTTTCTGCCTCAGTGTTTTTCTCTTTTTTCATGGTGTTTGGGTGAGGACTCAACTTTTGCCAACAGCATGTGTTCTGGACAGCTTTCACAGTGGAGCAACGTGAGATAAACATCTTTCATTTTTAAAATGTTGAATTTGAGGTTAAGTTTTTTATTTTTCTATGTCTGTGTGTAACATTCACGCACTTGTAATAGCAGACTATGTAATTGCAGTGTAGATAATTGAGTGTTTTCTGATCTTCCAAAGGATGGCATGTTGGTGATTTGTGTTCGTTCTTTGATGTTTTTTGTGTTCAAAGCAACTGATTACTCTGTATCCAGGTTTATTTTTCACTCTTAGAAACACAAATATATAAATATACTGTATATGTTTATGAAATTTTAAGAGAAATATTTGTTTTTTTTGTATTAAATTGATATATTGTCAAGACTGAAGGGCTTGGTGGTTTTTGTTCTTTTTGAGCACCACATTTTCACAAAATGTTTTATAATAGCAAGTTTGTATATATTTAAAGAGATGGAGATATAGCACAATTCATATAAAAATAAAAGGAAAAAGGAAAACTGCACTTAAAAACTTCATTAAGAATAATATGAACATGCATGTGTTGCATAATCAAATTCAATCCAAGTAAATGACTATCATTTACTTAGTTTAAATCAGTAATCTATATTGTGATAGACATGTGATGGATCTGGTCCAATATTCAATATGTAGAATATTCACTGAACTCTGATCCAGAACCGCACAGCATTCTGGGAGATGTAGGCAGAGGAGAGGCTTTAGTGGCTCAACTCTTACGACTTATGCAATGTGTGTAGCATCACCTAACTTGGTCTTTGGTTGCCTAGCAACAACCTGTTAAATCAATTGCTGCCTCAGCCTCATGACTTACAAATTAAAAAAAATAATGGCACAAAATAAAAACTGGATAAAATAGGAAAGGCCATGCCACCAGTTTGGAAGTATTTCAGATATTTCAGTCATTGCAAAAATCCCACACAAAAAGTATTAGAAATTCGTGCAGAAAACAGTTAGCAATGTGACAGTAGTACGGCTCAGTTTCCATCCTAATTTTTCACCACTTAGGGTTAACAACAGACAAATGTAATATTTTAAGACACTCATGGACACTTAAATCTCATTTAATATGTAGCATATATACTTGAATCATGTTTAACTCAAATGCTTCCCGTCCGTTTGTCCTATTCTGTTGTATTTGGTTTTATTTGAACATACTAACCTCACTTTTAGCCTGTGCATTCATTAGGTAACCTGCACAGTTTTTTTTTTTTTAACCCAGGATCAGTTTCCGAGCCCTTTAACTAGATTACAGCAGAAGCATCATATCCTCTTTCTTCTCTAACCTTTTTTCTTCTTTGTCATTTCACTTCCTACTTTTTTTAGAACATTTTTGTCATGGAATAATTTTAAGTTTCACATTTATTCATATTTATTTTAAGCAAATTGGTATGACTTCAGAGCGTGCACACCACAGTAAAAGCTTACATTTTCAGGCAGTTCAAAGGCAGATGTAACAAGTTTTCTGAATTTTTGTGTTCACAGAAAACTAACAGATACATGAGAGTTCTAGTCACCAGAATGACCTGTTTGTTACCAAACTCCCTATTAACTATTCAAGGAGGCCACAGAAGCCAAACAGGGCGCTTGTGTTTGGCTCATTGGAGGAAAAAAGGCGAAACAGCAGAACAGAACTGGGCAATAAAAAGACATCAGCTTAGGTTAACAATAGTGACAAACAAAGCAGAGGTGGAATGATGGTAAACTTTTCAGGATCTTTTTTTCTGGAATCAGATGAGATGTAGAAACACATTTTTGGATTTTGTGCATTTGTGAACATGGAGCCTTCAGTTGGTCCTCTGAGAGGATTTGAAGTGGATGTGGATCTTGGTTTCGCCCTCTTCTTTTTCTTCTTTCTTTGCTTTTTTTTGCTCATGACCATTGTTCGCTGTGCTCACCTGGTGCTGGACCCTTACAGTGCTGTTTCTGTGTCTACATACATGGAGGAGCAAGAGGACGAAACAGAGGAATGATGGAGACCAAAGAACAGTTGAGATTCCTCAACGTGGAATCATGCTTTGGTGCCTGTGAGGTTTTATTTTGGACGCAACTAATGCTTATTCTGAATCTTCAAATGAAGTGAGTGTGCTACGAAGAAGGTTAAAGATCTTTTAAGTGGTATTATTGGAAAGTGGCAAATACGTGCATAAAAAGGATTCTTAGAAAGCACCATATTTCCTAAAATAATCTGTATTTTTTTTTTAATGCAAAACAAGTCAGTAAATATGCACAAATATTTAGAAAATGCAAAGCAAATTTTATTAGATAATAGCTATTAAGACAGCAACTGTGGAAGAAAATCCGCAAAGATTAAGGGTAAATGTATTCTTTTAATTTTAACAACCTGTCTTTTCTGACTGGAAGTGATATCATTTGGAGCGCTTTTTTTTTTTTTTTTGACAAGCAGCACCGCCCACCTCGGGTGCCCCGGCAACCACAGCATGCGCTACTCTGTGTAGCCAATCCTTCGTGTTAGCAACAAGCTAGTTTAAAAATTGCAATCGACAGGATGGAAAGCGGTGATGGGTGAGTGATTTTAATTAGTCTTTCATTAGTTGTTTGAGTTTAGTGTGTGTCAAGTTTTTGAGAACAGTTGCAAACTATAGAATAATGTTTATTTTGCAGGCAGCCGCCGCATTCTGTCCCAAATATAAACACACTTCATTGCTCATGCTAGGCTAACCAGCTAGCATGCTCTTGAATCTTGGTTCTGCTTGGTTTGTGCTGAACAAAACACTGTGAAGTTGTGACTTCTTGAATTGATACGCTGACTTAAATAACTTTATTTTGCAAGTCTGCACATTTTGTACTTTATAAACAAAATAGTCGCGTATAAATACTTGCGTATTTGTTTCTACTATACTTCTCAGATGTTTACCAAGAAGATAATCATATTGCCTTGCCAAAGCTGTTTTGCGCTTGTTTCTTTACTTTCTGACTAAACCTTGTACAGTTTTTATGAACTGTAGGTGTGAGTTACAAACACCTACAGTTCACAGACGGGCTGCCGATCAGCAGAAAGAAAACAGTTTGCTTCTCTGCCTGACCAAACTGAGCATGAGATCTGCTGCATCCTTCACTGCTAATGGTCGCATTATTTTGCATGAACTTATTATTTTTTAACTTGATTTTATCTGGAGGATATCTAGGGGGGAATTCAGAAAGGGGAAATTCCTGTAAGATCTTCCCGCAGTTAAGTGCTCTCTAGGAAAGTATGGAGTGTAAATCGAGTGTTTTTATGGGTACTTATGCTTGTATTTCATATTTTTATACTCGGCTGTTATACTTTTTAAAGCTGATTTTGTGGCAAAGATTGACTGAGGCACTATTATTTCATCTTTATCACAGACGGTGCATTTATCCTCCTACTAATAATGCTAAAATATTCCATGCCATGTTTACATAGCAACCTATAATTTATTTTTATCCCATCTATCTATATGTCTATTGAAGTCTCTATAAAGATGTAGGAAGTATAAACTCTGTGATACTTTTATTTTTGTATTGCTTGTAGTAATGGTGTTTTAAAGTAAAAATATATAACTCAAAACTTCAACAGCATTCTAAGACCTTCCTAAAATACAACAATTGAACTGTTTGTGTATGTTGTGTTTTCTAATATTGCATTCAGTGTTTATTATCTCACTCAGATTTGGATGAATAAGCAGATTCAGTCATTTAAAATGGTAGATTTCCTAATGAAATTATGTTATTAAGCAATATTTTGATAGTAACGTGTTTGTGCTTGATATAGTCACCAATCTGACCTCTGTTTCTTACGCTGATTCAATTTTTAAAGTCAGATTTAAGCTGTGTTATACACATGAATTCAACCATTTATCAAGCATTTTATTTGTTTAATTGTTTAATTTTAGAGTTTTAAAAAATTATGCATTTCGATATATAGTTCAGGCATTTTATACTTTATTTTTTATTGATTGTTGCTCTTAAATCCCATACGTTCCACTTGACTCTGAAGAATTATGACAGATTAACTGTGAGCAACATTTATTAGAGACACATGATCCCATTTCTTTGCTTTAGGCTATTAAAAATGATAGAAATTTCTCCTGACTGACAGCTCAATTTTGCGGCAGACTTTTCTGGGAACAAAATTGCCACCATCATTTTCCAGAACCATAATTTGTATTAATATCACCTCTCTTGGTCATTCAAAAATCACATAAGCCCAATTAAGTGTTGAGTCTGTCTGCTGATGGATGAAAAACATAAAGTGTGATGCTCTTCTGCTGGTTGTGTCCCCTCCTCAGAATGGAGGTCGACGGCTGGGACCCCAGTCTGGAGGACGAGTTGGGAGTTTCACTGGATGACCTGAAGAAATGGATTGAGGAGGCTGTGGAGCAGAGCGAGGCTGTGAAGAAGAAAAAAGCCCAGCTGATAGAGCTGGAGGAATGGGTGGAGCAGAAAGAGAAAGAAGAGGCGAAGACAGAGAAACTTCTCAACGATGCAAACCAGTATGGAAGATGATGCTTTTTTGGGTTAAGTGGTGTTTTCTGCCATGAGCTCATTTTGTCTCTCTGATTCTTCAGGTCCGTATTGGAGTGTGAGATGCTGGTGAGGGCAGCGTATGAAAACAACGGCCTCGTCTACCAAGAGAGCAGCTCAGAGGATGAAGGAGGTGGCGGAGGAGGGCTCCCCTCTGAAGTCATCGAGATTGATGATGATGACGACGATGACGTCATAGCTGTAGGATGTTGTAAGTCACAGTTTTCTACAGAGTTGCTGTCAGTGCTGCAGTAGCTGAAAATGCTAACATGCTTATTTTATCTCTCACTTCTGTTCTCCACCATCAGTGGTTCCTCCAAAGACACAAACGCCATCTCAGGACCCAACAGTGAGAGCAACCAGCCGCGGTTTTTTCTCTTCTGATGACCAAGTGTCCAAGATGAATGATTAATTAAATTATCTGTAAAACAGTCTTTGGCTGTGAAATTAATATTTCCACCTCCAAAAATAATTGAACACATAGCATCGTTTTCTGAAAGGTTTTCATCCACATCAACTCTCACAATCTGGTCCTGAGTGTTGTATTAAACATGCCAAACCTATAGAGGGCAGTGTAGTGCTAAGCTAAAACTTGTCAACCAATCAGATTTCTTTAAAACAACCAAGACTTCCTGTTAGGAATTAAACATGGTGCCAGAAGGTTCGCTTGTGTGGGCTGAAAAACTATAAGTTTTTTGAAATGTACATATTTCTAAGAACAAGTTTTATATAAATTTAGAAAAACTTGTTTTTATTAATTAAATTTTTTAAAAAGTAGAATAATTTATATTAATTAAAATAAATATTTATAACTAGGGGTTATGTGTATATTTTTTATAGAGTATAACATTTTAAAATATGATTCTCAAATATGTCTTTACTACAAGTGTGAATTGGTAAGATAATTTGGAAAAATTAATAAGCGGAAAATGTTACAAATAATAGAAGAAGAAAATGCACTTGAGTTACTAGGATGTAAACAAAAATAATCTCCTGCACCATTCCATATAACAATTAAGGCACCAATGGTAAGTAATACTCAGCTGTAAACATTAACCAAGGCTCAAAAAGAAATGAAGAAAGGGGCTCACTGTGACCATCCTCATCCTGTCTTCCACTGCATGAATTGTCTTATAATGTTCCACTAAAACCTGAAGTCCACATTGTTTCCAGCTGTTCTGACTTCTGCTGCCTGCTCTTTCATCACCAGTTAAATGAAGCCTCTACAGTTCTGCAGAAAACCACCCAGCAGGTCCAGAAGTTGGTCCAAATAGTCACCAAGCCTTCCTCTGGTTCTCCTCTGATACGAACAGCAGTGCAATCTGTAGTTCAGCCAGGTGAGCACACGTAAAGCTTCCAGCTTTGTGGAGCTGTTATTGATACTAATGTGGGGATTTTTAAAAATTTTATCCTCCAGGAGTTCAGATCCCAACACCGGCAATATTTGTGTCACAAGCTCCGTCTCATCAGACGATGACGCAGACGCAGCCAAACCCCAACATAAAAGAAGACGAGCTCAAAGTGGGGATGAACATCCTGGGAAAGAAACGCACCAAGACATGGCATAAAGGCAACCTGGTGGCAATTAACCCTGTTGGTGTGTTTCTTTTAAACTCATTATGAGGATCACCTGTATCTACGATGTTTTACATAACTTTTGCTTTTTGCTCTGTTGGATTGTTTTGATAATCCATAAGTTCTCTCTGTTTCCAGGAAATGGTGTATTTAAGTACAAGGTGAGGTTTGATAAAGGCAAGAGTCTGCTGTCTGGAAATCATGTGGCGTTTGACTACAACCCCACTCTGGAGAGCCTGTACGTCGGGGCTCGTGTCGTCGCTAAGTACAAAGACGGAAACTTGGTGTGGCTGTATGCTGGAATCGTAGCGGAGATGCCGAACAACAAGAACCGCATGAGGTATAAATTTTATTTATTGTCACATAACACATATTAAGAAGAACTTATAGGTTTACATTGGCAAGAAGGTGGTAATTATTCTGATCCTGTGTGGTTGTTATTTACAATTGTCACTTTTGCTATTCTTATTATCCCTAGATTCTTTTTGTCTTCTGATGAGTTAATTTGTAACCGTTTTGTCTATATAATATAATTTATTTGTTGGCTCCTTAGCAGAGTGTATTGAACAGACACATTAATATTCTAACATGGTTTTAGTTGCAAAGTTTTCTACAATTAGTCCTTTATAAGCAGAAAAGTGGTAACAAAATATGTATGCACGTTTTCTCTGTCCTACCGATTGCTTGTTTTTTTGCTTATAAAAGCCTGCTTGAAATAAATAAATCAAATAAAAAATGTGAACATTTCCGAAAGTTATGATTTTAAGTTCAATAACATATAACTTTTGTGTTTTAGGTTTCTGATCTTCTTTGACGACGGCTACGCTTCATATGTGATCCTTCCTGAACTGTATCCAGTTTGCAGACCATGTAGGATTTAACTCCTGTCTTTGATAAAAAAAATTAAAATAACATGTAGGAAAAGAGATAATGAAGAAGTTTTTCTGTTTCTTTGCGTAGTAAAACGAACGTGGGAAGACATAGAGGATGCATCTTGTCGGGACTTCATCGAGGAGTACATCTCCGCCTATCCCAGCAGGCCGATGGTGCTCCTAAAGGTTGGCCAGATAATCAAGACAGAGTGGGAGGGGACCTGGTGGAAGAGCAAAGTGGAGGAGGTGGACAGCAGCTTGGTCAAAATCCTTTTTCTGGTTCGTACGAGCCACTCATCCGAATTCAAATACCATTTTTCAGAGCTTCCAGGTCAACAGTTGCACTGATATTCCTTACAAAGATGTGGCACTTTAATCATGGAGAGTGTTTTTACACCATTTCTTGTGTTTTCTTGGTGTTGAGCAGGACGATAAGAGGAGCGAATGGATTTACAGAGGATCCACCAGGTTGGAGCCCATGTTCAATCTGAAACTGGCTTCAGCAAACACACAAGAAAAAAAGCTAGCTGGCCACCAGAGGACAAGGCCAAACATGGGTAACTGGACACACACTAGCATTCACATAGATTTGCAACATTAAAACCTTGTATTGAACATTGTCAAAGCCTGAAAATCAGAAAATCCACCTGGATCTGTAAGGCAGGACTGGTTTTTATTAGGACTATCATAAAGTTTAAAGCATTAATATTACATAATGCAAATTGATTGCATTACCTATTTTTATCAGTGCGTTACTCGGTCATCAATACAGAGTCACAAACGCGAGTGAAAAGATGACAGAGGAAAGTCAAAGTGGAGTCCTCAATTACAAGTTTCACTTTAAAAAACATTTATATAAAATGGGAGTGATATGTTGCCCAGATATTGCAGCAGTGAATTATCCTTCCATTAGTTCCAACTAGTTTATAATTAACATTTTTAAATTTCCTTTCAAACTATATGATTTGTTTTAAACCTTTCTGAATATAAAAATCTGGAAAACTGAGAATCTTCACACAATTTAGCTTGAGACAATAAAACAGCTGTGATTAAGTAGGCCTGTCATGATAAATTTTGCTGGATGATAAATTGTCCCAATAATAATGCGATAAACAATAATATTGTTGTTTTGAAGTAATATAATGTTAATGACATTATAATGCAAGTTTACCCTCTCAAAGACTAACAAACTTTAATTTTGTTTCAAAATAAACCACAACCAAAAACAATAAATAAATTAGACATAAAACTACACTCAACTAAATCCATAATTTAAATGGATTAAGATGTCAAAATTACCTTTCAGAAAATACTAATCATCAGACTAATTGATTAATTGCTTATTGCGACAGGCTCACTCACATGTTGCTAAGCCTTATTGGAGCACTTCAACATTAATGTTGACGTTTTGGACCAAACAGAGACACGTAGATATCAGATGTGCAGAACTGGTACTTTTTATCACGATCACTTCAGGTTGCCTTCATAAACCCAAACAAAACTCAAAACACAAAAGCTGTACATTATATGATCTATTTAGTGACTATAACTTTGTTTTTGTGTTGTTTTTTTTAAATATTCTTCTAAAACTTTCATTAATAGTTTAAATAGTATTTTGATCAATAATTACTACATGCTCTTTTTTTGGGGAAGAAAGTTGGATCTTTAATGGAGAATTTCCCTCTGTCTGTCACTACCTCTACACTGTCTGTTGCTACTTTCTCCAATCTCTAGGAGCATTAAGGAGTAAAGGCCCAGTAGTTCAGTACACTGGCGTTGAACACGTCGGAGTTTCTTCTGCCATACCTCCTCAAACGACACAGAGTCAGCCGCCAGCGATGACGCTGATCCAGCAGCTTCAGCAGCGCCCGCAGCCCCAGCTCATCCAGCAGGTCCAGCCATCCCAGCAAACCCAGCAGCCACAAACTCAACAAACCCAGCAGACCCCTCAGCCCTCACCGGCTGGCCAGCTTCAACGTATCGAGTAAGTATTAGAGCTGAAACGCTTAATTGCATCATTGAAATATTGTGTGGATTATACAGATTTTAAATAAAATGTCCATTCGCTGAAAGAACAACTCAGAGCAATAATTAACCTAAAACTAATCCAAAACATTTTGCATTTAAGATAAAAAAAATATTTTGGCTGTAAATATGTTTTACCCAAAATTCCTCCAGTGGTATTAGGCTTTACCTAATTAAAATTATGTTAAAAAAAAAATCACATTTTTAATCAGTCCAAAAACTAAACTCCATATCAGTCCTACACTTCATTGAAGTTAGGTTAAAGAGGAATAGCTGAGCTTTCCACATGTTGATGTCAAAATTATTGTTTTCACTGAAGCATCCTTTGCTACAAATGATGTAGCATACGTTATAGAAATGCTTTTCTATTGCATTTTAGGCAATAAGATATTTACTTTCAAATTTAAAAAAGGAATTATTTTGTTTTTTTTGCATCTTTTAATGTTTGCATGAAAGCCTGTAATAAGAACAGGTAAATAATGATCATCATCCAGATGATAGTTTCTAGCATGTTTCACTTCCTGTCAGGGCATAACGATTGCAGCTTCCTGGGAAGCTAACCTACGCTTTAATGCGCGAGTTGTCAAGATAAACAATAAATTTTGTTTTCTTTTGTTTTATCACTTCAAGAAATAAACATCAGATGGCAAAGAAGAGCACATCTAATTTCATCCCTGGTGTCGGCGGGACGCATGCCTCCAAGATCTTGCAGGCTGCGTCCGCTAATGCCAGCCACCTCTCAGTGTAAGTTCACAGTTTTACACGATTAAATTTGGTAAACACAACCAAGAAAGTAGCTAATTAAGCTGCTTAGATTCTGTACTTTGATCAAGAATAAAAACTTTTTATTTTTAAGATGAAAGCAGCTGATATACTGTAAGTCTCAATGTTCTCATGAAAGGACAAAACAACTTAGTTCTGTATTTTCATTGATTTACGTGTTTTAAATATCTTTCTGTAGCTGTTTTGCTTACAATTGTTTTATTTATGAAGAAACGGTTTTAACTTTCAAACTTAGCTGAATCAAATTCAGGTTTTTGTCAGTTTTTAATGTTTTAAATCCACAGTGGAAAAGTGCAGAGCACCCCAAGTACACCCACGTCCCCCTTCACGCCTCCATATCAGAGACAGACGTCCGCCCTGGTGTCTCCTCCTTCCATCGTCACTCATGCGATGGCCACCATCCCTCAGCAGCCGTCCTACAGAGCCCCGACGGATCGCGTCTTCTACCTGGCTCACACCTGTCAGCCTGCATGTCTGAACCGCGTTCGCCCAGCAAAATCAGACCTGCACAGAGGAAAGAACCCCCTCCTCTCTCCGCTGCTCTATGATTTCAGACGCATGACGGGACGACGCAAAGTCAACCGTAAAGTACGCACAATCCTTTAAGTCTTATAAAAATGCTGCTTGTGTGAATTAATTTAGTCTTAAAATGACGTTTTCTTTCTGTTCGACCTTCAGATGTCCTTCCATGTTATCTACAAGGCTCCGTGTGGACTTTGTCTGCGTAATATGGGGGAGATCCAGAACTACCTCTTCCAGACCCGCTGTGACTTTATATTCTTAGAGATGTTCTGTCTCGACCCGTATGTCCTGGTGGACCGACCTTTCCAGCCACAAAGGCCCTTCTATTACATTCCAGACATCACTAGTGGGAAGGAGGACATCCCTCTGTCCTGCGTCAATGAGATTGATACCACTCCACCACCTAATGTAAAATACAGTAAGGATCAAAACGATTTTCTACCAAATGTGGGATTATTTCATATTTTTATTCAGTTTTATTCTTCCTTTGGTCAGTTGTTCACATTCCTAAGCCTTTCTTTTAGTCTCATTTTTCCCTGTGCTATTTATTTAACTTGCACAAATTTTCTCCAAAATCTTCAGTATGAAAATATTCAACTTCAATAACGACTCATTTATTTTCAGGCATGTCACTCATCCTTCCATATGTGTAATGGAAATCCTTAAATGAAATATTAGTAAAAGAAAAAGGGTTTTCTAAGTACTAAAGAGAAATATGTCAGCTTTTCAAATTGGGAAAATAATCAAATTTATTTTTGTGCATCTGAGATCTATCATTAGATGCAATGATATACCATAACTCATTTTCATTTTTGGCCATATCAAAAACCTAAATGTTCTTAAAGGGCCAGATTGATTAAAACCATTCTATTGCTAAAATATCAATAAATAGCTGTTTCAGCATTCAATAAGTGTTTCTTAAAATGAAATAATATTGAAAATCTTTTCAAACTGATCAGTCCAGCCAGGATTGTTTTTGTTTTTTTGCAATCAAAATCAGAGATTTTCTGGCGTTAATTTAGAAATATTTGTAAGGGATTTTTATGATATTTGTTGAAGTATGATGTCAGATGTGACTTTTTATTAATCGTCGTATTGATCACAGACGATGACTTGACATCAAGTGAGGCTGAGGCAGCAGTCACTTAAATGCAAAGTTTTGGCCAATTTTGAGAAAAAATGTCAGTAAAATCAGAAAAAAATGTGACGATTTGTTGATTTTGTGTGAATTTTTCAGATTTGTGAAAAACTGGAGGAACTTGTTGATGTAATTTTGAATCTGAAGGGCCACATAAAAATCTCTCGTGAGACCGAAACAATTTGTTGTTTTGGTCAACAAATGTGACCAAAAATAATAAATGTTTTAAGATAAATGAATAAAATCTGTCCAGTTTCTCTTGTTTTTTTTTTTTTTTTACATGAAAGCAATTTTTAGCAAGTCGATCACAATCTGTGTCAAAATTAAAATGCAGCAAATTAAAAATGATTGCTAACTTGTGTGTTCAGCTGTACTTTGCTGCTGAATACAATATGTTTTGTGATAATGTAATACCTGATATCTGTTCCTGACTCATTCTCTCCTCTCTCTACAAGGCAAGGAGCGAATCCCTGAAGACGGAGTATTTATTAACACCAGTTCAGACTTCTTGGTCGGCTGTGAATGTACCGACGGCTGTAAAGACAAGTCAGTGGAGATAATCGCCTTTATTTCAATTTGTCTGCTGCAGATAAGACCCTGGAGATTTGTCATGGGATCTTGGTATTTCTTCTTCTTTTTCATTACAGATCCAAATGTTCCTGCCACCAGCTGACCCTGCAGGCTTCAGGCTGCACACCTGGGGGACAGATCAACCAGAGCGCTGGATATTCATACAAACGATTAGAGGAGTGCTTACCTACAGGGTCAGACATTTTCACACGCATAATTCACTCATGTTTTTCATTAACACACAGGGACATAGTTATTAAAAACTAATTTTGCCCTCATGTTTAAATTGTTTTCTTTCTTCCTGCTCTTCTCTTAGGATCTATGAGTGCAACAAAAGGTGTAAATGTTGTGCTCACATGTGCACCAACCGGCTGGTGCAGCACGGCCTGCAGGTCCGTCTGCAGCTCTTTAAGACCCAGAACAAAGGCTGGGGCATTCGCTGTCTGGATGATATAGCTAAGGGATCATTTGTGTGCATTTATGCTGGTGAGAAACACAATTAGGACTGATGGGAAGACAGACACAATCAGGCTGCCATGCAGAATCCATGCATTGTCTTTTTTTTCTTCTATTTTACCAGGTAAAATCCTGACTGATGATTTCGCGGACAAAGAAGGTCTAGAGATGGGTGACGAGTATTTCGCTAACCTGGACCACATCGAGAGCGTGGAGAACTTCAAGGAAGGCTACGAGAGCGAGGCGCACTGCTCCGACAGCGAGGGCAGCGGCGTGGACGTGTCCAGAATGAAAATCCAGCCGTCCGCTTTAGTCTCTAGCAGCGCTGCGAGGAAAAAAGGTGAGTCCTAACCCAAACACATGATGTCTCTGCTGCTTTTATTTACAACATGCAGCCGTTTTATCATACATGTTTCCTCGTCCCGCAGCTCAGAGCTCCAGCTCTTCAGATGACAGCAACGACGAAGAGGAGAAAGAGTCAAAGAGTGAAGATGAAAGCGACAGCTCAGACGACACTTTTGTGAAGGACAACTACTACACCCCCAGCTCTGTGTGGAGGAGTTACACGACTCGTGGTCAGGCCAAGGGCAACAAAGAAGGTACTGCAGATCCATCGTTGATGATCAAACTCAGCAGTAGGGCTGCAACATACAGCTCTGGAAAAATTGAAGAGCCCACTGCAGTGTACCTCATTGAAAACCTCATGGCTATTCCACCAAATACTGATTTCTGAACTCTTCCTGAGTTGAAACATTAGTATTGTTGTGTCTAAATTAATATCAACTTGTTTCCTTTGCATTATTTGAGGTCTGAAAGCACTGCATCTTTTTCGTTATTTTGACCAATTCTCATTTTCTGCAAATAAAAACAAAATTTTAGCTTGTAACTTCAGAGACATGTTGTCAGTAGTTCATAGAAAAAAAAGAACAATGTTCATTTTTACTCAAATATATTCCTATAAAAAGTAAAATCAGAGGAACTGATCATTTTAAGTGGCCTCTTAAATTTTTCCACAGCTGTAGATGTAAATTATTTCAATATCTTTATTTTCTTTATGGTAACACTATATGACCACCACATATTTGTCCTTTGCACGCTAAATATAAATTCTGTTTTGTTTTGTTTTTTTAATAAACACATTTTAGAAAAACCCCTATTGCTCACCTTGTTAGTCTTATTTAGAGGAAATCAACACATATTACTGAGACCTGATGATCTTACCGTGAACAAATTGCTTTAATATTGCTTGGAGGTAATGTCTAAGGTTTGGGCCATTTTCTCTCGTCTTTTATTGACTCGCCTGCATTTAATGCTTAAGGGTAATTAAAAATGCAAATTTGGTAGAACAACTTATTTTACCATGCTGTGACAAACAGTTGTAATATGCCAACAACATGCTAGCTAATGTTAAAAAAAGATGAATGCAGGTAGCCTTATTAATGCCTGATTGTTTTGCTAAATAAAGTTAATTCTTGCTCTCCTGCTGCAGGGAGTCAGGACAGTAAAGACGGACTGAGTGTCTCAGCCAAAGGTCAGGATGATGAGAAACCGCCCTCTATGCCAGAGGAGACCGGGAAAAGCAAAGTGGCTTCCTGGTTAACAAGCCAGGGTCTGAAGAAGGTCAGTAAAATAAAACAAATATTAAGCCATGAGATTTTTTTACATCCTGATGTGTCCAGTCGCCACATGAAACAAACTCTGAATATATATTTTATTTTCGGTGATTTTTGCTTCAATGCTTTGTTCTCTCTCTAACAGGAAACTGGAGACAAGAGGTGTGCTGAAATTCTCAAACTCTCCCTAAATTAAATTTATATATTTTTTTCATTTTAAGCTTAAATTTTACACAAATTTTCCAACCGTGTTTCCAAAAATATTCTTATTTTGCAGTCAAATAAAGACAGAACAGTCAAAGAAACAGGATGTCATGACTCTATCGGACAGCGACGATGTCCAAACCATCAGCTCCGGATCTGAAGACAACAAAGAGAGAGAGAAAGCCACTCCGGGTAAACGCAGTTAAAAAGCAAACACCAAATCTTTACTCTACATGTTTCATGACTTTCCCACACTCTTCTTCGCTGGAGCTTCTGTATCTGGCGTGCCCAAGAAGCAGGTGGCGGTGAAATCCACGCGAGGCATCGCTCTGAAGAACAGCCACAGTTTGATGGTGAAACCGTCTGGGGGAGGAATCGGGCCCAGCGCTCAGGGGAGCAAACCCGGCCACCAGGGGCAGCATGGAGGAGGGGCAGAAAACGCTCCCAAAAACACCCGGCTGTTCTTCGACGGCGAAGAGTCCTGCTACATCATCGATGCCAAGTTGGAGGGAAATCTGGGACGTTACCTCAATGTAAGAACATTTTCTCTGTCATTTAAAAGCAGCTTTCTGTGATTCAAATTGACATGCTCTTCTGTTACCTGCATTACAGCACAGCTGCAGTCCTAACCTGTTCGTCCAGAACGTGTTTGTCGACACACACGACTTGAGATTCCCCTGGGTGGCGTTCTTCGCCAGCAAGTGAGTTAGAAATGGGTTCATTTCATCATATTGGGGATTTACAGTTTAAACATGGTCTTTAAGTGCTTTTGCGACATACTAATAACTACTAATAACTCATTTGCACCTTCGTTCTTCTTCATATTGTTATATTATCTGACAAAGTTTCCTTCTGTCTCTTCCGCTGATGTTTTTTTCTTGACTGTGTTGCGTTCAGGCGGATTCGGGCCGGGACAGAACTGACCTGGGATTATAACTACGAGGTGGGAAGCGTTGAAGGCAAAGAGCTGCTGTGCTGCTGCGGATCCACAGAGTGCCGTGGACGGCTGCTGTGATCCACCCGGACTCAGCCCAACATCCCCCTCAACGCTGAACCCCGTTTATTTTATGTTCTATTAAGTTGTAGGAATTTTATAACATCTCGTTTTTTTCGCGTGTTTATTTTTTGTTACCAGCATGTGACTCTTAAGTGTCTGATGTCGTCCATTAAGTGAAATACAATAAAAGTTTCTTCAGTGACCAGAGCTGCTGCCTTGTTACTCATTTATTACTGCTTGAATTATAAGTTATTTTGTGTTTTCTGAAAAAAATCTCTTACTGACCAAAACAGCTTGTTATGTTTTATTTCTGCTCGATGTGAAGCAAACTTGCAGAAGTCCAGGTTCTCTCAAAACGATCCGTTTCTTTCAATTTATCCAACCGGGCAGAGAGTTTGTCCAATCAGCTCAACTCAATCTTAAAAAAAAAAAAAAAGATAAACATTTGTCTTTAACATAAATCTCAGTGCAGAACCTGCTAACCTTCATCAGTTTTTGGATGTTTTTGCTCGAACATTTTTAACATGTTTTACTATCCGGCTGTTTTAAACCGTCGCTCAGGATGTTTCTCTACAATCTGGTGAGTGAAAATCTTTTAAATCCTTCAACAGTCCAGTGATTGCATTTTCAATCTGAACTCGCAATATGTACCTGTATGTTCCCATTCAATCTGATTCTTGGTGAGTTTTTGAAAAAGAAATTATTATTGAGGTTAATGTGTTGCATTGCTGCTTAGAAAAAAAAATAACTTCATACTGCTGAACTCTTTTAGTGATTTACAATAAGTTAATATCTGACATTACTAAAGAAAATTTCTTCTTTATTTAAAGAAGAAAAGGACAATTTTGCACAAAGTGACAAAATACTCAAAATTATTTCTTTCATAAATTTAAAATATGTCTACGTTTTATAAATTTAAATCTGTAACCTGTTAGATTTAAACACAAAATGGCTGCACAGAGTTGACAAGGTTTTTTTTTTTGTCCTAAATAAAGACGTCAGAGTCCAGGTGCACCTTTAAAAGCTGACAAACAAAAACAGCCTCTGAAGTCAAAACCAAAGCGCTGCAGTGTTTGATGTGTCCTTCACCAAATGTAAGATTTCTGAAGATTAAAGAGAGAAGATTTAAAAAAAAAAAAACTCAGCTTGATTCCCACAGGTGCTCCTCAAATGTGAACTTTTTTTTTTTTTTTTAAGGTTTTGGATCAGTTTTGATTATAACTTTTAACTTTAATTTTTAGTGGAAATCAAGATATTAGAATATAAAGAGTCACAAATTTAGCTTTTTGAATATGTAAAGATTTTTCTTTTCATAGAGGGGCTGGTGAGTAATGACAGGATGCTGTAGAAATCCCAAAATAATTTTACATGATCAGTCAGAAATGATGATTAAAATCTGAAACCAAAATGGACCTTTTTATGTTTTTTCCCAAATTCTCTCAAACTAAATGTTTTCATGTATCAATAGAAAAAAAATGTTTCTGATCATTTTACAGGAAAATTATATCTAACATTAGATTAATCTGTAATCAACTATTTTTTTTAGTAGATAAAAGATAACTTCAACATATAATGTTTGTTAATTAGTTATAATAAAGACCTTATAAGTTGTTCCTTGTTGGTGGGATTGGCTTCAAATGCTGATCATTAGTGAAGCTAATTTGACAATTAGCTCTGTCTTCTGTTTTTAATTCAGCAGTAAATTAATTATTTACATTTCTAGGCTGGTTGCCACAAAAGGCATCAAAGTTCCTCGCAGGGATTTCCTGAAAGTTAACGTGAAAAGGACTTGGTAAGTGCTTTTTTTTTTCCAACTACAGTTGCTTTATTCAGTGCGTGACAGTTTTATTTCTTCCACCATTTATGCTAAAGGTGATGCGCAGGGATAAAATGGAAAACAGAAAAATACTACAACTGAAAAATATAAAATGTTGAAATATATTAAAGCAATAAAAATGTTAGATTTTGTGGGGAAGACGCATTTTTTACTGCAGCTTTCATGCAGAAAACATGCTTCCCCGTGAAAAGTTTTAACTGAAAGGAGTTTCTTGTGGCGATTATTTCAGAGTTTAGGAGATTGATGTGTTTTCCTGGTGTTGGTCAGGACGCTGACAGCATCATTTTGAATGAGCTGTAACTTTCTGATTTAGGTTTTTACCGAGACCTGCACAGACAACAAGATTCTAACCAAGTAAAAATGAACATTTAATTGTATGTTTTAGCCACATTGCAAAAAAAATAATTAAAGACACACTTACCCCTTCCATGCACAGCGGTCACTGCTGTGCATGGAACTTATTGTATATTTTTATGTTATAAATGCACACAGACCACTGAAGTGGACACTAGTGTACTGTCAACTATTGGCCAATCACTGAAGTGCAAAAAACGTGTAAGTCCAATTGGGAGACAGACGAAAAAGCATGCTGACCAACCCAGACCCTCCTTCTACTGTAGAGGACTCTTGTAGGTAGAAGTAACCCCTAAAGAACATCACTACTAATGTATTTTCCAAATATCAACTTTCTATTTGGAGAAAATTACAACTGATCACCTAAGAAAAAAATCCTAGAAATAATTTTTTTACCAAAAATTTTTCCCATCTTTTTTTATGCCTTAAGAAAATCAAAAACACGTTGGAAAAAAGATCCTGACATAAAGGATCATAATTCATGCATGAAAGGGTCATGTGGCAACAAATAAATCTAAAAAGCAGCGTTTGAAGAACGGAGCCTTGAGGAATCCCACAATCGATTTTCAGTCACGTTTATAATTAAGGTGACACAAAGTCGTCTGGGTTCCTCAAACAAACCAACCAAAGGACTGATGATATTAACAAAGCCGTTGCCTTGGCAGCGATGACATCATGAACTACCTGCTGGAGCGGGTCGCCCCGCCTCAACCCGGCCTGCCGCGACCCCGCTTCTCCCTCTACCTCTCCTCACAGCTGCAGTACGGCGTCATCTTGGTCTACCACCGGCAGTGCACCATCTTTCTGGGTAAGAAAACCTATAAAACGTTGAAAAGGTTTGGGGGAAAACCAGTGATGGAGCTCATGACAAACTTGTTTCCTTTCAGAGGAACTCCAGTCCCTTCTGGGCCAGCTGTCGAAACAAAGAAGCTCAGGGAAAATAGATCTTACACCAAGCAAGTATGAACATTTGCTTTAATATAGTAAAATAAAATCACATTTATTCTTCTTCTTCTGCTTTAAGTCCTGTTTTATTCATTCAAGGTCAGCTGCAGTTCTGCCTGATGCCCTGTTTCTCATGGAGGGCACAGAAGGCGGTCCGGATCCTTTATTTGGAGCGATGCTCCTCCAGGACATGATGCCCAGCCCGACGCAGCTGATGCAGGTGCCGACTGAGGGGAAGCAAGCGCCGAGCCGATGCATGTCGCTCAGGATAACTGAGGTTTTTTTTCTGCCTTCTGCGGCAGATGAATTGGGAAATTCTGCGAGAATCCTCTCCTGAGCTTCATGAACGGAGCAGCTCAGCTACTTCTGCTTCTCCACATCTGGAAAATGGTAGGATTGTTCTTTATGTGCTGCAACTACATTATGTGGTGGTGGGAGTGTCATGGTTTGGTCAAAATGTCAGGAAGGAAACGTTCCTCACCTTCCATCATCTCATTTTTCCCTGCTGTCTTCACTGGATTGTGCGTCAGCCATGTTTAGTTAAACGATGAGTTGTGTTTTTTTCCTCAGGCATCTCCGCTTCCCCAGAATCCATCACTCTGAGAGAGCCGGTACCCGCCGCTGCCCCCGCCGTTGAGGTTCGCCGCTGGCTCAAAAACGATAAAAAAACTCTTTCAATCTGAGTCTCACGGCCTTTTTTTTCCCCCTCTCATCTAGTTTGATGAGGAAGACTTCACTGATTATCTTCCAGAAACGGTTGATTTACTCCTAGACCAACCGGATCACTTTCAAGAAGGTTTGAGGAAGATCTTGTTTCTCAGCTGTACTGTAAGTTACCAGCTGCTTAATGGAGGAGCTGCTGCGTTGTCAACAGGAGGTATGGAGCAAACACAAGAAGAGATGAGAGAGGAGAAGAGAGAGAAGACGAAGGAAATGACTCCATCCATCACAGAGTAACGCCTCCCTCCTCGCGTACAATCACAAATGGGAAGAAGCAAAATCCGACTGACTGTTTTATCCATCAGCCTGCAGCCGCCCACCGTCTCCAGCGAGGGCCCTGAGCTGCTGCCTGTGGAGGAGCCGGGCCCCTCTGAGGAAACCCCCTTAATGCCCAGAGACCAGGTCACCCCGGTGTCAGCGCCCGGCGTTCCCTCACCGCCGCCTGCAGAGCGGCGACGACGCAGGAGTCCCGAGTTAGAGGTGTGTTCTCTCTTTTTGTTGTTCTTGTAAAAAACTGTAGTTTTTACTCAATCATAATTGCATCAATACATCATTATATGTTTTAATATATAAAACATATAATGTTTTATATATTAAAACATTATATATAAAACATATATATAATGTTTTATATATATGTTTTATATAGTAAGTGGCTTTTTCATAGCCACTTACTATGAAAAAGTCACATTTTGCATGTTTTTATGCTTCCATTTTGGTTTCAAGTGTTTCTAAAAACAGCCCAAGTTCTTGAAATAAAATACTGAATTTTGGGGGGGAGTAAGTTAAAGTTTTTTGTGTTCTGAATGTAATGTCACAAATCTGCAATCACTGCCCATCACCTGAAAACCCAAGCTAAGCTCCAGAACATCTGTTCAGCCTCTATATGTGCTATACAATGGCTGCTGGAAAAGAGAAGGGGTTTGTTGTCGACTTATTGTCCAGAAACCACTTGCTGCATTCTTACTAGTTGTGCAGGAGGCTCCACTTCTGCTTTTCAAAGATGTACAGCTATATAATTACTCATCTGTTTGCAGCTATTTCCACCTGTGAGTGTAAACGTTGAGTTGGGGGCGTGGCCATCAGCAGCTTACTTAGATTTAAAGTGACAAGATGCCGTAAACTATCTCATTCTGAAAGGAACTCAAAATAGACAGAACTGATCAGACTAAAATCTCATTATCTAAGAATGAATTTGTGCAAAATATGTAATGAACATGTTTTGTATAGACCATAGATTTATTGTAAGCTGTTGAAGGAAGTGTAATAGGTCACCTTTAAAACAGTCAGTTTTAGAGGCTGGTTTTGTCCCAAAGGAGCTAAATTTAAAGTGACAGTACCAACAATCACCCCTCCTACAGATCTGCTTATTTTAGAGTCTTTACACCTTGTGCAATTAATGTCCATGATACTTAGTTAGCCATGAAAAGCCATGATGAAAAATGACACAAATCACCCGGTTTTTTAAATGTTATGTCCCGTTCCGCTCACCCCGCCAGGAGGTCCAACCTGAGGTGAAAAGGAAGAGAAGGATGAGGAGGAGGCAGCTGGTGTTCTTCGATCCGGAGACGCAACTCTCGGAGACGGAGCAGCAGCAGCAGATTGAGGATCCTCTGACTGAGACCAGAGCGCTGGCCTTCGCCCCGCCTCCCTCTCACAGAGTCATTCCTGCCGCCGAGCTGCTCAGCAATCCCTGCAGCTGTCAGTGAAGCTATTTCCACTTCATAATATCCAACACTTACTGACTAAATGGGTCTCTGTGTGCAGTACTGACTTCCTGTGAATTAAAGCTTTAATGAAAGTACTGAGCGTAGCTTTTTCCTGCATTGCTGCTCTGACCCACACACTTTTATATCTACAGTTTTGCCTGAGGAGATTCTGTCTCTGTGGAGACGGGCGGCGGTCATAACGCCGCTGTCAGGGCCTGACCTGCAGGTCGGGGACAGGGGGCCCGAGTCCACCGACTCGGAGCGCGAGCGAGAACAGGAGGCGATGCAGGAGGCGGGAACAGAGGAGCAGAGAGCCGATGAGATTTCCACAGAGGTGTGGCCAGGTGTTTCTGCTTCTGCTAATGAACTAACGTGAATATGTGAGGGATTCTAAGTGTGTGTGTGTGTGTGTGTGTGTGATGTAGGTCCAGAGAGGAATGGAGGAATCTGAGACGATGAGAATTTCAGGTAAAATTTTGTTTTTTTTCTTCACTATTCAGTAATAAATAGTTATTGAAATGACATTTCAATAAGTTATTTTAACTTATTTTTATGGTGACTGAAAACAAAATTCATCATTAAAAACATTATTAGATTTTTAATTATTGCATTTTTTTCCTCCAGCCTCCTGACGTCCCCTTATCGCCTCCCGGTTGTCCCCCAAAGGGCCGCGGCCCTCACTTTGATAAACACTATTCTCAGATTTAACTTTGTAAACTTTTTTTTTTTTAACATTTATTCTAGTTTTCTTTGTCAGAATTATATATACTTACGATGATCTTGAACATTTAAGTTTGACGAAGCAATCTGTCTGTGGGAAAATATTTTTCGCAGCTCTGTGGGAGTTAAGTTCAGGTTAAAGGTCATGGTTGACACTTTCCAGGCTTGAGGTCATCAGCACATGAAAACTGAAGGTCTTGTGTTGTGCGTGTGTGTGTGGTGTGTGTGTGTGTGTGTGAGTGCAGCTCACTATGCTCCGTCTCTGGAGGGATCGGACCAGCGGGAGGCGTCTCGAGACATTTCTCCTCTCTACACCTTTGAGAGAGAAGGGTGGGTGACGAGAAAACCCGTGTGTCTCTGTTGGTGGGGTCTCGCATTAAGACGCGTCCTCCTGTGTGTGTGTCTCCAGGTCCACCGTCTCCACGGCGCTGCAGGACATCCCAGAGGCGGTGGACGAGAGGATCGAAGAGTTGGCAGTAGAATCCCCTCGGTGTGCTTCTCTGGACTATTAAACTCAGCTAACTGGGTCTTTATCTACATTTTACATTTTATTTTTGTGTCTCCGTGTTCCCAGGTTGCTGCCGGACTTGGCGGACTTTGAAAACGAGCCGGTGTTTTTCCAGTCGGTTTTACCGTCTGGAGCCGACCGCAGAACAGTCAGCTGCATTTTTCTGAGGCTGCTGGGTAACGAGTCGCCATTTCCACTCGCATCTCTCACGTTGAAGCTGGGATTATTTTACAGCTTCTCTGATCAATATGTGGCCTCTGGTAACTCTGCATGTCTGAACCACACCAGTTATTTGTGGTTAAGTGCACAAAAGTTTTTTTTTTTAACACGATTCTGATTTCTCTACACTCCAAAAACACAAAATCTTACCAAGTTTTTGGTCTAGTTTCTAGTGCAGATATCTCAGCACATTGTCTTGTTGTAGGTAAAATAATCTGCCAGTGGAAGTAGTATTTTTCCATCAATAATAAGGAATTACTGACTTAAAATAAGCTCATATTTCTTGCTGAAAGGTTGCTTGTAATTTAATTGTGTCTTATTTCAAGTGTACTGAGATTTTTCCACCAGAAATGTTTGGTGAGGTTTTGTGTTTTTGCAGTGTAAGCCAAATGCAGTTCAAGTCACACAAAGGAATTTGTCACATTTGTTGTTGACTTGTAACTATTTACATACATTTTCTTTTCCAGGATTGAAAACTGACATTTATGCAACAAAAACTTTGATGATTTTTTTTAAATATAAGAGATTTGTAAACAAATTTGCAGGTTTTTTTCATATCCACACAGGGTGAAAATTATATTACCTAAAAGAATACGAACTAGACGACACCGGAAACCTAAACCTGACACATTATCGTTTTGTTTGCAGAGAATTTATCGTCCAACAGGATTTCTGCTGAGCAGAAAGAGCCGTATGGAGACATCTTGATCCTCCCCGGATCCAGATATGAAGAACTGGATCTGCCTTCATAATCTGCTCCCAGCTGAGACTCTGAGGATTTCTGAGTTCACTATTTCACCCAATAATTCTGTCTTTAACCACTGCATAGTTTTAAAAGTTGCATGATTTCCAATTCATCCCTTTATTATGTATTACCAGAATGAGTTTTGTGGTCTTAAAGTTGTTCTTTTATTTAGCAAAGGAAGATTTGCATCAGTTTTCCATGTTTCTGGTGGTTCTCGCAGGTTTTACGAGCGACATGAAATTTAATATGAATACTAAATTTGATTTTATTGTTCCAGTTTTTATATTTGAAATCAAAGCTCCCCAGTTCTGTGTTCCTTTCAACAATAAAAGGTATTTCTGTTGAATTTGTGCTGATTTTTCTACATGCTGGAGGATTTGTGGGGGAGCAGGCCAGATGAGCCGAGCGACACTTGATCTTCCTCTGCCTCTTCACACATCTTAATTCTCCTCTGCGGACCCTGAGAGGCGGGCGGCGGGGGGCTGTGACCAGTTTATTATTAGCATCTGTCTCCGCCGTTTCTGCCGTCTCATTTCTGTCCGTCACTTTCCGTCTTTGTCTGTACTTTTGCTTTCTTCTGTCTTTCCTGTGTTTGGGTTTTCTTTTTACGTTTTTTTTTATTTCTTCCTGAGTTTCTGTCTTTCCTTGTTGGCTTTTCTGTCAAGTTTGTGTCTTTCCTTCACTTCAGGTTTCTGCTGACAGCACTGGAGGCTGTTTTTTTTTTTTTTTTACCTTCCCACAGCTCTAGATCCTCCGCTTGTTTTTTTTAAAGCCACTTATTTCATATTCATGGTGCTATCTTCAGTTATTTTTCTCTACGTAGCTCCTAAAGCTTATCAGCTGCCACTTATCTGCTTCTCTTCAACTTAAAGGAACATCCCTCTATCTTCTTCTCTTCCTCTTGAACTCGACCTTGCTAGTATCTGATCTGCCCCTCTGTGTGATGGGAAACA
Organism: Brachyrhaphis roseni; assembly: GCA_903066815.1. Classification (NCBI taxonomy): domain Eukaryota; kingdom Metazoa; phylum Chordata; class Actinopteri; order Cyprinodontiformes; family Poeciliidae; genus Brachyrhaphis; species Brachyrhaphis roseni. Next base: position 199,859 of record CAEFZY010056673.1, read on the forward strand.
AGGAGCTGTTCTCTCTCTTGAAGGGCTTTCTGGACTGCATTTGTCTCCGCCTGTCAGTGAGTACCATGTATTTATTTTACTTTTTTCATCTATCGGTCTCTCTTCTTCATTTGTCTGATTTTAGTTTTACCTCAAACCAACAAAAACAGACACAATTTACTTCATTTATCCACAAACTCTCCAGGTTTTCGAACACAAGTGAGTTTATGTGGGTCAGTGTGACTTTTGTGTGCGTGTTTTTTGGCTCGTTTCCAGCTCTGAGTATCTCCTTTGCTTACATGCTCAGCTTCTGATATTAATACCAGCCTCAGAATTGGGATCTGAAATAGACGCTGGCCTCATCCAAAGAGACCAGAAGTCTCTTATTAGCCTCTTTTAGTCGCTGCTAACATTTCTGGGATGAGCGGCGCAATAATTGACTCTAATAAATAATTGACTCAGTTTGGGTTATGAGAGGTATGGGGCTCTTTGTGATAAGTCCATTGCCACATTTGTAGGAGAAATACATTTGTAAATTGGTAAGTTGCCAAATCTTCTTCACCAGAGCCAAACTACTTAAAGACTTCAGGATCTGCCAACATTTGAATATTGGAAAAGGAGAAAGTTTAACAAAAATTTATCACGTCACAAAAAATGAACAATTTGTTTGGGATGTGTTCACTTCTGTGATCCACTGAATGTCAACAAGTCATTTGGATGTTATTGCTCAGCGGCTTTAGATTTTCACATAAGTGAGTTAAATCTCAAAAACAAGATAATTTAATTTTACTTAATAAACATGAAGACCAAGGAATGATTTGCTCTCATGAATATTTCAGAGATGAAATTGTTTCATAAGTAACTAAGTATTTAGTTTATTTACACAAAATGCTTCAATCATCGAAATCACGTGTCAAACTCGAGGCCCGTGGGCCAAATCCGGCCCACCACAGCTTTTTATGTGGCCCTCTAAATTATAAACTAAACACTAAGTGTGCTTAAATAATATTTTGTCAATCAATCAATACATTTTTTATCTGTTTAATCCAAATTATATCAATCAGTCCCTCCAGTTCCTTGCAATTTATGATGGAAATTCGCTGAAAATTAACAAATTCCCGCACTTTTTTGAACTAAGATTTATTGCAGATTTTTTTCAAAAAATGTCAAATACTTTCTTGCTTGTGCTAAACAGCTGCCTCAGCCTAAATTGATGTCAGATTATAGTCCATGACATGGTCGCGTTTACCGACATAAATAAGCGCAAATATCACAAATATTTCCAAATTAGTACCAAAAACACACAAAATCACAAAACAATCATGTTAGAAGGACTGAACAAATATGCAATAATATTTAATTTGAAGAATTGATTGATATTTTAACAGTTTGTGAACAGGTTTTGTCAATACATTTTGGCTGAACTGGCCCTTTAAGAGCATTCATGTTCTTAATTTGGCCCGAAACGAAAATGAGTTTGACACGCCTGATCTAAATGTGTCTCAAAGGATTTCACATAAGCATCACATCAATTAAAAAAAGATGAGAGTTGTAGCTGTAATGAACAGAGCGGAAACTTTGAGCTTTGTTCAGAAACTAAACAATTAATAGTTCAAAACAACAGGAATATAAAATACTACTTTTACGAAGGAATCATATTTAGTGAACAGACTTCTCTGGTGCTGATTCCAGAATCCTTATTCCAGTTTGTCACGCTGTGTTGAAAGTATCATATTTTGTTTGTTTTGTTTTGTTTCCTCAAAACAAAACAAAAAAATCAGGAGCTCCTCAGATGAAAAAAATGGGATTTCAAATTTAGATCTCAGTAAAAAGATCCTGTATCTCCTGAAGTTGGATCGGTTTGTTTTTAGTGAAAGCAGGATGATTTCTTGACTGTGTTCACAGCAGAGAAGCATCAACATTGAAGCTGGAAATGAGCGGGACTCTAAAAATGGCCGCCTGATCTATGACAGCGGGGACATCCTGGAGGACAGATGTAGGTCCAGAACATCTGGCAGAGCGGGTTGCAGGTGCAATCCAACAACACAGATTAATCTGACCTCTGTTTTCCAGATGAAGTGCTCGACACGCTGGGAGAGGGAACCTTCGGGAAAGTGGTGCGGTGTCTGGATCACAGCAGGTATCTCCTCCTCCGATTTAATGCTAACTGGATTCAGTGTGTGAGAGTTTATGGGTATTAGTTATGAAGTAACACGTTGAAACACACAGAGGAGGAAGACCAGTAGCTCTGAAGGTCATCAAGAACTTGGAGAAATACAGAGAAGCAGCCAAGTTGGAGATAAACGTTCTGGAGAAAATCCGGACCAAAGATCCTGAGAACAAGCAGTGAGTTTAACACTCGGCGTGTTATTAACGCTGCAATTCAATGTTTTTCATGTTTGTTTGTGTCCCTTCCAGTAACTGCGTTCAGATGCTCGACTGGTTTAACTTCTGCGGCCATGTGTGCATCTCGTTTGAGCTGCTGTCTCTCAGCACCTTCGACTTTTTGAAATCAAACAACTTCCTGCCGTACCCCATTAACCAGATCCGACACATGGCGAGCCAGATCTGCCACGCTGTCAGCTGTGAGTGCAACACAAACCCCCGCAGCCACGCTCTCCCCCGTTACCTGATTCATCAATAAGAGAGGAGGGAGATGTTTCACAGTGGGGTTGTAAAAAAAAAAAAAAAGACTGAGTGATCCGAAGAAGAAAAAGTAAAAACAATGTATTGTTTTTGATTATGTAAATGATCGGTGCAATATTTGTAATTCCTTTAACTTCAAATCAAGTGTTTTATACCCACTGTAATGTCAGTTTAATCAAGATGAATGTATATTATTATTATTATTATAAATACCATTTATTTTCTTCAATTAATCTTACGGTTTGCTGTAGATTAAGAAGCCACCACTGGGGGGCGCTGGCTTCTGACATATGCAATGATCTTCTGTGCTGGCTCGCTCTCGTCCACAGTTCTCCATGACAACAAGCTGACTCACACCGACCTGAAGCCTGAGAACATCCTCTTCGTCAACTCCAACTACTCCCTCGTCTACAACGCTGAAAAGGTGACAGTCGGCCTGCATCCTCTAAGGAGGCCGCATGGCGACTAAGCAGGGATTACCGGTGGCAGAACAACCTGAGAGTTTCCTTTGTGTTTTGTTATTTAAATGCAAATTTATCCCAGCAGCAGAACCATGAGCCACCCACAGGAAGTCTCCTTTTAGCTACAGGTTTATCCATCAGGACTGCAGGCTGCATTTGTTGCACATTGAGCAACATGTGGTATTTGAAGAGAATATATGGTAGAAAAAAATTTATATTAAAGTTGAAAAACGACAACTCTGATAGCTGTAATTTTTATAGCATTTCACTTCATTACAGAGCATGCAGAAAGAGGGAATTTTGACCATTTCTCTTTGCACATCTTTTCAGAGTCTTGGATCGTCTCTTTAGCAAATCTGATAAAAGCTCCTGAGACGGATAGAGGGACGTTAATTTTGTATCTGGTGGTTTTGATTTAGTTTCATGTTTTGGACTTTATCCTGATGAAAAACGTAAATATAACCCATTCTTTCTTCTTATTAATTAAACCAAGCTGCTGTTTTAAAGACTTCATGATGTTCTCTAAGAAGATCCCCCTTGCCTTTGGAAGAGATATTGGCCCAAAGCATGAGACATCCTCCTCTGCACTTGACAGTGTGCATGAAGTACTTTTCCAAACCATCTGAATGTGTCTGTTGTTGAAAAGCTTTGCTTCACATTTTTCCAGACGAAGCTTCAGTACTATGATGGCCCCATTGTCGAGTCTCACTCCAGCTGGTTAATGTCTGGTCGGCGTGTCTCCGTTGGCGGTGTGTCCCCCTTTATGGCTGCCGTTCCACTGCAGAGCTGATGCTCAAATCCAGTTTTTTCTGAAATCACAACTCCAGTGTTTGCAGTTCAAAACTGACCCGCGCAGGTGTAACTTTCTTCCAAAACACATAGAAGAAAATCACTTTCATGTTACCCCGTTTGTTAAGTTAGTGTAATAACTCACAGAACCATTGCAACTGTCGTCCATCTTGCCAACATTTCCTGCCAGCCCACAGTTAAGACAAATGTTGATGGAAAGTAATGTTAATATTGGATCAAAACTGCTTTAGTTGTTCTCCCTGGAATCACATTGGAAAGGATTGGATACAAGTCCATTTCAGGAGCACAAATCGTCACTTTCCTAAATTATTTTTGCCAAATTAATTATTTTTTTTGACAAAAAATGACTTAGGCCATTAATTTAGAAATGTGAAAATATGGAAGTTGCTCAAATCTGACTCAAAAAAATCTAATTTGGGCCAGATCTGCGTGTTCACACTTGTTCTGAAAAGTATGACCTGGTCACTTATCCTCCCAAAAAAATCTGATTTGGGTCACATTTGGCTGCAGTGAACAAAGCCAATGTGGCTGTAAATATGGGTAGCAACGTGAATGGGTGGTGAATGTGCTGTAGTCGATGTCATTTTGTGCTTGTTCGGCTGCCAGTTTCTCTGAAAACTCTTTATATATTTGTTTGTTGGCTGTTGCCCCATTCAGTTGGGGCTGGATGCTTTTTTCTGACATATTAGATAAAAAGGGTTGGACTTCAAGGTTTGACCACGGGATTATTGATTTTTCAGCTCGCCATCTTGCCAACCACCACAGCCTCATTACAGATTGAAAATGTTACTGTTGGTGGAGGAATCAATGGGTGCAGTCTGCTGCCAATCAAGTCCCCTGCGCCTGAACACATAAATCATAAAACATGCAGCCCAAATGAAAATAACACAAAAGCAAGTAGAGTTAAAGTGATGCCTACTTCTTTCTGTTTCAGAAACTTGCCTGCTCATTAAAGCAGGCAAGTTACCGCCTACAAAAACCTTAGATATGTACAAAACACAAAAAGACCGGAATTATCCTGATGCTAGAAAACGTTTTTGATTTCTTGAACTAAATGTCTCAAGTGTTCCCAAACATTTCCGCTCTGGTTTAACTGTAATTAAATCAGCTGAAGCGTGAACATATGACTCAAAAATAAGAAATGAGATACAAACTGAACCTTTTTCTCACGTGTCTCGGTGTGTCTTCTGAGTAGAAATGTTGTGAACGGAGGATAAGAGACACAACGGTGCGGCTGGTCGACTTCGGCAGCGCCACCTTCGAACAAGAACACCACTCTCTGGTCGTCTCCACTCGTCACTACCGAGCCCCAGAGGTCATACTGGGTATGCTGGACTCTTCACTCATAAAGCTGTCAGTGATGTTTGGACGGTGGTGAAACTCTCTCGTCTCCCACAGAGCTGGGTTGGAGTCACCCGTGTGACGTTTGGAGCATCGGCTGCATCCTGTTCGAATACTACGAAGGCTTCACACTCTTCCAGGTCAGCGGGACGGAAATCTGAAACTCTGGTCTGGTCAGCCATGTTGTTTTGTTGTTTTTGCTGTGGGATTTAACTCCTCCGCTTTTTGTCGCAGACTCATGACAATAAAGAGCATCTGGCGATGATGGAGAGAATCCAGGGACCAATTCCTCTGAGAATGATTCAGTGGAGCAGGTTTAAACCTACCAATGCTAATGCTTTAAAACCCAATCTGAAACATCTGGCTGAATTTTATTTACTCTTCTCCACAGGAAGCGCATGTATTTCCATCATGGTCATCTCGACTGGAATGAGAGCTCCAAGGCCGGACGCTTTGTTAAGTCTAAGTGTAAACCACTGAGGGTAAGCAAACATCTGCAAACATCTGGAGTGGATAATTTGCCACATCCCTGGATATTTTCCTAAAATATTCAAAGAAAATGCAGCTTAGGAAGTTGAACTATTGAGGCCTAATGCTACTTGACACAATATTGGCTCGTTGCAACTCACGGTTGTTTACGCCCTGTAAATAAAAAATAAAATTAAGGAATAAGGAAAAGAGAGTTTCCCTTTATTAACTAACTCTTAGATACCAAACAGATAATGGTGATTTTCACTCAGACAACACTTTATTACTTCTTGTAAGAATGAGAACAGCATTCAGTGTCTGCTTGCTTCAGCACATCGAGCCACTTTTAGCCTCACTTCTAATAAATTAATTTCTTTAAAGCCATAAAAGCCCTTGGAAAATGACCTAGCTCAACTGCTATATAGCTATAAAGCATATATATTTTACAGTTAACGAACCAGAGTTGTATTTCTGTTTTGGGGTTTTAGATCCATACAAATTCACATTTTACAACAAGCAGATTCATTTGACTTCTTTAAAGCATCTGCTTTTGAATGAAAACCTTGCTATTTTTATATAAGGCATATTTTATTCGTCTATGTCTTTGTTCACTTCAGTCCAGAGTCCAAGTGGAAGAATGTTGTTTTTTTATCATCAAAATCACAATCGACTGAAAGTCAAACTGTTGTCTTTTTCTATTCATCTAATTTTGATGTCATGCAGATATTGAACCAAACCACAGAAAATTTGCTTCTACTATAACTTCCAGTTAAAGAACAGTGCTCAGTTCTACCATCTTTGACCAAAATTAGCAATAGTGGAGGCCCCAAGAGCCACATGTGTCTCTAGAGTCGCAGGTTACAGACCCCTGAACTAGACGGAGTTACTACCTACTTATATTTGTCTTATCACTGAGGTTTCTCACAGGGAGTCTGGCTCAGCATTCTAGCTCTTAATTGGGATGATCTAACCTTGAACTTAGAGAAGCGCTCCATCCTTATCTGTACCTCCCGGCATCTGTGAGCCCTCCTCCCTGAGGTCCAGCAGGGTGAAAATACAATGAGCCTCACATAAATGCAACTACTGCTGCACCAGGAAGTGCAATAAGAAGTTGTTTTCCTAAATGCCAGTAACAGGTTCCCAACTCCTGAAAAAATTGGGTGTCCACTGCAAATGCTGAAGAAGGTCTATGATGCAAAATTCACATTTTGCACATTTTTGTACTGTCTTTTGAGTCTCAACTGCTTCTACAAGTAGCCCAAATGATTTTTTTTGTTTTTTTTTTTAAAAGAAAACACCCAACCATTTTTTGGCAATAAAAAATTGCCAAAATTTTTTTGTATCTGGAAAATGTGCCATTTCAAAAACCTTCAAGATTTAACATCACAAATCAGCAGGCACCGCCCTTCACCTACCAACTAAAACGACTTGATGATCGAGCCCGTTACCTAGCAACCACAGCCAAGCCCAAAACCGTCACCTACCAACCCATGTGGAACTCTAGCATGTTTGGTCAGCCGGTTTTACTGCTGTACAATGGCTGCTGGAAAATAGAAGTGTTTTGTTGTTCACTTACCATTCAGAAACCACTTACTGCTTACATGTTGGTTGGACAGGAGGCTCTTCTTCTGCTTTTCAAAGATGTAGGGTTGTATAATTGTGCATCTCATTATCTAAGAATAAAGTTGTGCAAAAAACGTATAGAATATATTTTGTATAGTCAATAGACTTATCCTAACCTGTTCATTGAAAAATAATAGGTCACCTGCAACCTTATTTCTCCCTTTAAATAACAATATTCTCTGTTCTGTGGATTTCCAGAACTACCTGTTATCACACGGGAGAGAGCACCACCAGTTTTTTGATCTCCTGGAGCGGATGCTGGAGTACGACCCGGTGAAACGGATCTCTCTTCCCGCCGCTCTGAACCATCCCTTCTTCCTGCCGCCCAGTCAGACTGCACAGACTCAGGCCTGGAGGAACAGCTGGGACAACAGCAAATGACCCTGAAGAGCTTCTTGATGCTCCATGGACCACATGGATGTGTTTACAGGTTTACAACAAATCGTTCTTAACACTGTATTCATATTGTAAAAGAGAGTAATTGAAAGGAGGGCTCACAGATTAGGCAGAGGATTAATTTATTTGCAAATGAAGAGGTGGATGTCGTGCTGAGGAACGTTTAAATTAGAGTGAGGCTGAGCTGGATTGCATCGACTGAACACTGAAGGTTTGAAACTCTGGTAAATATCTGAACGAAGTCTTCTTTATTCCAAAGAATACAAATCCTCTTTATTAGATTTATACTCAAACAAACTGTGAAGGAAGCTTTTAGCTTTACGAACCCTGTTCTTCTTTTACTTTGTCTTATTTGCTCCATGTTGCATCATAAATGTTAAAACAGATTTTCTGTTATTTAGATGAGATCCAGTGTCCAAATTAGATAAACTGCTTAGATAAATGTAGCTATTTAACAAAAGGGGGTTGGTTATAAAGAGGTTTGCTTTCATGCACTTAAACAGAGTTAAATCAGGGAGAGACAGGAGCATTCTTCAGCTCACATGTCAGAAGAAAAGGAAGTATAAAATGACAAAATATCACAAAGTGTGTTAATATATTTACATTTTAAAGCAAGAAAATGCACAACCTTAAATTTATGTTTACATTCTGTCATCTGAAAATAATAATGTCTGTGTTTTTGTTTTTATTATACATTTTTGTATGAACTGACATCTGTGATCGAATAATAAATGAGTCTCCTGGCTCCATGATGGATCCACTTCAGCTCAGTTTTGTGTTGTTCAATTCAGTTTTGTTCACTTTAAGTTATCTCAAGTCATTTTTGGCCAAATTCAGTTCAGTTCGTCATCCGCTCCAGTGAGTCAGTACCTAGTTAGCTAGCAAGACATTCATTATGGTATTAAATTAAACAGTCTTAAATTTGAGTTGGTGAAACAGGCAACACCAACGCGAATCGACGTATCACCAGCAGAAACTCCGTGAAAGCCTATTTACTGGCTGTGCGATAATCATAACTACTCCGTTATGAGTCATAATTACTAATAGACGAGTAGTTGTGACTCACCTATATCGCTGTCTCTCATCATTATAAGACAGCTAAGTCGTGATTACAATAGAGATAAGTCATAATTATGAGATCTAAGTTTTTTTCCCATTCCTTAAAATCCTGCATTGCATAAAAAGGTTTAAATAAAAATAAAAAATTCTGTGCCAATTTCAAAAATCTGATTAATTGTCAGAATAATCGATATTTTAATTGATCTATAATTAAAATAATAGTTAGTCGCTTACAGTCCAAGTCCTGTTCCAGAGACAATAGAGGACAGGAGTTTACTGTTATTTTTTTTTATTTTTTGTATTATTTTCCGTGTCTTGAGCCACATGTTGCATTGGCAGAGCGTGAAACTCTTGTAAAGGCCGCCGCCTCCAGCAGGTTGATTGAGTGCAGCTCGGCAGAGAGAACGCTCACAAGGCTGAGCAGTGGCTGCCAGCTTCCCTCTGCAGCCTTGGCAGACTGACTGAGAGCTGAAACCGAGGAGTGTTTGTGCAAATAAATGATGTGTCTGTTCATAGTCATGTTCTTTGGTAAGCCAAGCATGGTTTCATAAAGTTCATGGACATGAACTGAAGTTAAACAGAAGAGAGTTTTTTTTATTTACTGCAAGTCATGTGGTGCAGACAAGAGGAGGTTAGAAAACACTGTAGGTAAGTTGTATCTTTAAGAAATAAATGAATAAAAAGACTTGCAGTTTTTGTGGTTTTGGTTTTTCTTTTTGTTGGTGAGATTTCCATAAATAAACAGGAAACACTTTTGTTTGAATAACAGATTCCCTTGTGGGAGTGTAGGGTGATTTTTAAACATGAGTAATTGAAATTAGACTTTAAAAACTGCTAAAGAAATATTAACTAACTCATTTAATTTACCTGTAAATGCTCATGTTTATTGCATTAGATGAATGACAACTGAGTGAGTGATCACACACACCTCAGGCACATGTTAGGTCACATGCAGGTCATGGTAATTCACTGTGACATGAGTGGGTTAGGCTTCCTTTGAAATCTTTATTGGGCTTTGACCTCAGCGGCGTCCCTGACCTCTGCGGTTATACGTGTATGATCACACCTCGGGTTCTGGGGATGTACATTTTAGAAGATCCAAAGAGCCACAGGTTGCAGACGCCTGCACTACAACAACCTATGAGAACTACCTTTAACATTTTTACTAGATCTCCAAAGGTACAAAACAATATCTGATGATTAAGACTTGATTTTAAAGTATTCAGCTTGTTTATGATCTATTTAACAATAGCGATGGGATGCAATGGGTCTAGATGGAGGTGTGTGCGTGCGTGCGCGTGCGCGTCTGTGTGTCAGTACTAGAACCACTTAAAGGATTCTGCAATGGATCAGCATCAAGCATGTGACGCAGCATCCACACACACACGTTCTCATGCATGAGGAACTTATGCTATCAGCAGCAATAAATGATTAACTATGGGTGACACACAAACACATTGCTTTCTTAATTAAACCTGATCTGACTAAATTTAGAGCAGGAAAACTAAACTCCTTGGCCACTATTTTGTCTTTTTGTCTTCAACCCATGCTGAGAGGAAGTGTCTATCCTCTCTTCTTGCTCGTTAAACTGGTCCCAGGTCTGTTTCTGCACACAAGCTCATGGGGGCGTGGCTGAGTGCTGATCCTGTTAAAGTATTAGCCTCTGTGGGCAGAAATTGGAAGAAATCTCATCAGTGAAAAGGAAAAGAATACGAGTTGAAGTGAGTTAATTTGCTGGAATACTCCTGAAGAGCAGAAAATCTACTGTGAAAACACATTTAAGGACATAAAACACAAGAAAGCAGCCAACCGAGAGTAAGGCGGCTCTCATCAATCCTTTTATTATTTTAACTCAAAATATGTTAAAGCACATTATAAATGATTAAATGTACTGTTTTTATGAGTTTAAAACCCCAAAATAGAGTTTTTTGGGGTTTCTTATGTATAACATTTTTTTTTATCAATCACATATACAATCAAATAGTTGAGTTTATTCTCTTGAACTAAATTATTGCTGCATGCTTTTGTGTTTCGCAAACGGAAACACGAAAGTGCCGTGAATTTTTGGGAAAATGCGTCAGTAAAGAAGGAAAGATTCTCACACCCTCCTTTGATGGAGTTCTGTTTTTATTACATCAAATGGACACAATAAACATCAAAACATTTCCTCTCTACAAGTTGAAGAATTGTGTCTTTGCTGTGACTTTCATTTCACATCTGAATCCAATTTAAAACCTTTCTGATTACTTTAAAGGCTCTCGACAGTCAGACCTCTTCTTACTGGATGGGTTTTGCTTTTCATCTGGAAACCAATCACTTCCTCCTGTCTTCTTTAAAACTTAATGTGCTCCAGTCGTGAATACTTCTTCTTCCCTGGTTTTGGTCCAAAACATTCAAATAGTCCTAAATATAATAGTGTAGTATAAACAAAATGCTAAAATCATGATGGAGTTGTTGATAGAGAGTATGATTTTTGTGTCTCATCTATTTTCATTGAAATTTATTGTTTCTAAATAACTTTATTCATGCCTTTGATCGTTTGTTCTTGTGGTTAAATTGGCATTAGAAATAAAGTCTTACTCTCTTACCTTGGTTGCTGTTAGAAATTGGGTAAGAAAAGCCAAGATCTTACTTTAATTTTAACGCAAAGACACTAAAGCAACTGAATAACTGCACATTTTCTCACAAGAACTTAAATGCTAAATGTTTGGCAATGATATTGGCCAATATTGTGTTGCCAAAAATAATCACAGTTTCTTAAAAAAATGTTTTATCACAACTTCTGAATTGTATTTGCTGTAGTGAAAGTTTCAGACGGGGCTCAGCACAGAGCGCTTTTAAATCTGATTCTTTCAGGAACATTTCTGTGAGTTTTTTCCTCTGATTGGACAAACGCCTACTCTAATCCTCAGCTTCAAACTCTTCAACAAGCTGAAATCTTTACTGTCACTGTCCGCATTGATGGATAAATCTTGTTGTGAATTCAAAATGTCATCATTCTTCAGCAACTTTCAGGTAAATTTTTGTTTCCTTTCCTTCCCTTTTGTAAATCACTCAACTTAGAATTTCCTAAGCAAAAAAGGAAACACATATTGTCTTTTTAATGGATTCTAACTCAAATTGAATGGCTGAGAATCTGTTTTTGATTCATTTACATTGTTTCTTTCATGAAATAGTTTCTCTTTTGGACTCAGACGTATTTGGTCACACATTTCCCAGCTTTGCCTTCTTCTTCTGTCTACATTAACAAGTAGTCTGTTGTTTTGTGAGGATTTGGGGAGATTTAAGATGCTGTGGTTTATCTGGTGGATTTCCTGCTCTGTCACCTGTCAGCATCCTGATATGCAGACCAAATCCTGAGAGGAATATGGAAATAGGCCTGAAGTCAGACCAGTAATATACGTGTGGGTCACTCAACATGACATTGCCTGTAAATCTTCCTCACAGACACGTGAGTCATTGGGTGCATTCTCTGCCACGGCTAACGAGATTCCCCTCGTTAAGTCCTCTAATCTACACTGAAGAGCTGGAGGCGGCGAGGTGCGGAGTGAGTCTCTATCAGATAATGAGGGAAGCAGGGAAGGAGTTTATTTTCTCCCATGAGGACCCAGACCCGCATCTCCCCACGAGCCCTCTGTCCAGGTCGGTTTGCTTTAAAGAGGGCTGCCCTCAGGTTGAGGGTCTCCAGGAGAAGCATATCTCCAACTGCAAGGGTAAGAAATCTCTACGTAGTGTTTTAAGATGTCTGGATAAACAACCTCATCAATATCCCGAGGAATAAATGGAGTGACATTTGTCACTTTTTGTCCTTCTGTGTGTTTTAGCTTTCTGATTCCCAGACGTCTTGCTGATGATAAACGCTTCACATGTGTGTGTAAGCGGGGCGTGGGAGGCCTACACCTGAGCGTCTGAGCCTTGTCCGACTCCTTGTCCTTGTCCTTGGTAGGTCTCAGCCTGAGTTATTGCTGAGACACATCAGACTGCCAGACTAATACAACATGAGTGAAGGAGAAAGCCATTACACTTCCACACGTCAGCTGTCGAGGAAATAGGGGTGTGGTCGATCCCTCTCCGCCAGCCAAACCGCATCATGGAGTCCGTGGCGAGACTGAAGAAGTCGCTGAGGTCACCCATGAGGAGGCTGACCAGCTGTGTGGCGGGGCTGAAGGAAAAAAGGTTGTGTGCGAGACCCAGAGGGAAGAAGGGCAGGGGCAAGAGAAGGTGCAACATACTGGGGAGGACCCCTCCATTAAAGGCCTCGAAACTCAAAAACCCTTCAAAGATTCGGTCGTACCAGGCCGACCTGGAGAAACAGAGGCAAGTCGACACAGTTAGAAACAAAGAAGGAAGGAAGTACTTACACTTTCTTTGAAAAATATTGATACCTTTGACATTATTCACATTTTGTGAATAACTTGTGACAGCAGAAAACTTTATTTATTTTACTTAGAGTGGTTCATTCTGATAAAGTGGAAGAGAAATGTTACAACCCCAGTTCCAATGAAGTTGGGACGTTGTGTAACGTTGTGTTGGGACGTCGAATGCAATGATTTGCAAATCATTTTCAACCCAAGAAAAGATGATTAATGTTCAAACGGAAATCTTTGTTTTTTTGCAAATCTGTGTTTACATCATGTCGTTTTAACTCATATCCTCTACGCAGCGACTGAAGTGATGCTTTAGCTGAAATGTGTCTGAAATATTTCCTGTTTATACAGAAAACTGCGGGAGGCCATGAACACTCAGAAGAACGCAGAGAGGGCAGCTATGAGAGCTCACTTCAGGAGAAAATATCGACTCTCAGAGGTGTGTGAGGAAAACAAGACTCATAACTCATCGTAATTCAGCTGCAAACTCTGTCTTAGGTTAGAGGTGGACTTTCTGTGTAGATTAAAACCAATGTGTGGTGTTGTGGAACATGTTCTGTTAGATGCTTAATACATTTGGTAACAGAATGCTTTCAGAAAGACACATTTTTTCTCAATTCCTTCAGTTGAATCTGACGAAAAATAACGGATATCAAAGTAAAGAGCTGACGCATCCCTCAGCATCTGGTATTCGTTTTGACTTTAGACTAGATTCAGATGAATATGGAATCAGCTCCAGTAAAAACAGGAATGATTTTTGTGGGGTTTTGACAGTATGTGAAGAGACGTTGTAATATTTATGATACAGACTTTGAACGGAAGAGTGGAAACTGAGAATCAGCCTGAAGACTCCAACGTCTGATTATCCTCACAGATTTAGCTGCTTTCTTAGCTACTGATTGCTGTTTTAGGAACTGGTGTTAGAAGAACCAAGAGAATCTTCATCTATTTAGTACTTAATTAAACTTTTAGCCACCTTTGACCACTTCAGTTAAATATTTTAAAAAATATGCACTCTCAGACTGAAAATACACATTTATTAAATAATTTATCTGCATTTACATAAATTACACTGAGAGTTCAGTTCTTGTTTCTGTCACCTTTTTCTGGCCTTCAGCCCTTTTTCCTCTTTTGTTTTGCCAACACGATTCAGAGCCCTGAGGACACAAACCACCTGAGGTCTGTTGGCGGCAAAGTATCGCTCCCCCCTGAGCTGTCGAAGATGATTCATCCTGAAACCAGAACCAAGGACGACAGCTTCAACCTGCTTAGCGCCTTCCAAGGCCTCAGCATCAGCAGGGCGGTGTTTACGGGAGGGAAACCCAGCAGGACGCCCACACCAACGCCAACTCACGGAGGGTCTTGTAGGGTCATGTAATCAGCGCTGTATAGATTAACAGAAAAAGGTGGAGTGTGTGATGGTGTAAATTATGATTTTTAAAGACTCATTTCAATCTCAGCTGCTGACAAAATGACCGAATGCGACTGTGTTGGTTAGAAAATATACATATTAAACACAATTCAATAACAAAAATGTTCAGTAGCAGAATAACTTTAATACCAAAACTGCAAATAAATGGAAATGATGGAAACATTTACTTTAGGGATTGCTGTTATGTTAAATTTATATATAGCTTAAATTAAAATATAGTCAGCTCAATTCAAAAGATCTCATCTTAGCACACTTTACAAGATTTCCAATAATTTAACATAATATATATAATAATAATAATAATTATTATTATTATTTATATATTATTATCTTAACATAATTACTAATATTTATTATTATTTTTATGAATAATAATAATAAATAGAAATAAAACACCACAACAGAAAAGTTACAGTATCAGGCTTCAGTTTTTGGAAGATGGGACAGTTTTACCTGAATCGCTAACGGAAACATTTTTCATTGTCAGTGGATTTTGTATGAAGCTTTTTAGCTGCTGCTTTTAAAATGAATGGAAACTTTGTGGCCTTGAATATTCTCCTAGTTGGAGCATTATGAATGGTGTATGGATAAACCTTTCTTTTCTGTTCTTTTAACTTTAAACTCTGCTGCAGTACGAAACAAATAATGCTGATTCATAATGTTAACTGAGCCACCACACAATCTGTATATATGCTTATATATTTTATACAATGTATATTTCACATGACCACCACATTATTTTTTGTACTCAATATAGTGGAATATTGTTTGATGCATCATAAATAACAAGTTCATCTCGATTATCTTGACCTTTGGCTTTGGGATATTTTAACAACTGCAACTTTTCTAGCTTCCTGTAGGGCTTAGCTGTGCTCTACTACTAGTGCTAGCTAGCACAGAAACGAGCAGCTATTTGATGACAGATGTTATTTTATTATTATAAACAATATATTGTTATTGTATAAGGTAGGCAGCAGCCTGCCTAATGATGCTGCTCAGTAAACATTATAGATCCAACTGGTGATCTATACACAAGTAAGGAACCTCAGGGATACAATTGTATAAAATGTAAAATGTTTTTCAACTTTATGTTGTTTAATTTTTTTTCATTGACTTACTGTAAATATGTTCAATGCTGTAAAACACCTACACCTGTCAAATTATTATTATTTTTTGTCATTTTGTCAAGCTTAAATGTTTGAAATCATCAGAAAAAATGTGAATATTAGGAAAAAGAAAACCAGAGTATTTATAAAACACAATTTTAAAGTCCAAACTGACCTGACCCTATGTGAAACAACCACTGTTGACAAGTCTTTTCCATCACGATGGAGACATTTTGACCCACTCTTCTTTGGAGAATTGTTTTATTCTGTCACAATTTCTGGTCATACAGACTCTTTATCTGCCAAGCCAAAACTGTATTTGTTGAGACATTCAGAGGTGAACCTACTGGTGTGCTTTGGGTCCTGGTCCTGGTCAAAGGTCATGAGCTGATGGCTGGATGTTCTCCTTCAGGCATTTTCTCCTGCTTTGTTAGTTTTACCAGATTAAAAGCGACGCACGTCTTTTGGAAACTTCTACACTTGTTTTTTTTCCTCAGTTCACGGGTATGTGTGTATTGTTTATGAGCCAAAGTTTAAGCTCTTATTTTATTTATTTAATTTTTTTTTTGCTGTTAAGCTAATTTTAGTAAGCGACTAGGCTTGTTGAAGGTTTCTATACCAAACAGAAAGCGAATAAAATAACCTTGTAACAAGAATTTACCGTAGTGGAAAATTTTATTGAAGACATTTTTGTGTCCAGCTGGTGTTTCTCTGTTTTGTGTGAACATTCTGGCTCTGTTGTCTTTCTCTTGAACTCTGATGCTCGTATTAATAAATCACCACCTCCTATTGGTTCGTTAGAGCAATGAAAATACACGTCCAAGGCTGGAAGTAGAGGAGGAACGTAACAAGTCCTGACAACTTTAGATGAGAGTGACCGACACATCGTGGTTGGACCATGAGGAGAGTACAGGGAACATCTGGGTCCAGGTTTTTAGGCGTTCTACCTCAAAAGGGTTTTTGTATGACTGCAGCAGGGACTGTGGTGCATGCTAACCTGGAAGGAGGCAAAGGAGCTCTGAAAGCGGTCAGAAGAGGCGGTGTGGATGGACGGGTGAGAGGCTTTGAGGAGATCCCTCATACTGGGAGGAATGGTTGGCTCAACCTGCTGAAGTTCTGGAGAGAAAATCGTTTCCAGCAGCTTCACAAGCACATGGAGCGGACCTTCAATGTCCTCGGACCCATTTACAGGTACAGAGAGATGTACTGTTTGTGCTGTATGTGGTTCAGTGGCGGTTCTAGACCAAATTCACCAGGGGGGCCAAGAAGCAGCCAGTTCAATCTCCAAAAGACAAAACAAATCATCGCTGAGCATATTAAGTGAGCCAAAGATTCAGTTGTAGTTCTGGAGCTGCAGGTTGCAAACCCCTGATTTAGCAGAAGACAATTATTGTCTCAAAATGGCTGAAGCTAAAACTGAAACAGAGCAATGAAATAATTTGACTCTTATTATTAACTCTCATAAAAGCTGAGAAAAAGTAAGTTTTTAAAAATAAGCTGGATATCTTTTAAGGAGAAACATACCTATAACCGACATCAGCATTTTCTATGAACTATAGCTAATTATTTTATTGATATGTATATTAAATCTGTCACATATCTTAATGATTTCTTTTCTATGATGTGTGTTTTTAATTATAGAGTAGTTGGTTTTAATGCCCTGATAATGAATATCCTAAACATCAAACACCTAAAACTGTAAAACTGTGACGATATGAAATGAAGTTTCTCTAAATGACCAATTGGTTACGGTTTCTGTGCCAGCGGATTTCATCATTCATCACTCCTACTGTGGCCCTGACCTCCTGATGGCCCCGGTCTAGAACCGCCCACGACGTTGTGCATTTGTTCTTACACCAGCTCTTCTGTCTGTGTTGAAAGGGAGAAGGTGGGCACTCTTAGCAGCGTGAACATCTTGTTACCGTCTGACATAAGCGAGCTGTTTCAGTCGGAGGGGCTGCACCCTCGACGCATGACCCTGCAGCCGTGGGCCACACACCGAGAGATACGCAACCACAACAAGGGAGTCTTCCTCAAGTCAGTGCCCCGTCTGCGCTTTAATCACTCCTGTTGAGGAAATACTCACTTCCTTTCTGTCTGCAGAGACTTTTTAGACTCATTGCAATGCAATCTGGTGATAAATTTTAACTCATGGCAGTTTATGTTTGTATAAAATGTGAGCCAAGTTGGATGAAATGATGCGCAGTATGTTTTACCTTCCGGTCCTTCTTCCCACTCAGAGAGCTCTTGGATGGTAACATGTTTGAAATGCCAGGATGAGTGAAAATTGAGTGAAAAAAAAAAGAAAAGAAGTGCAAAATCAAAACATTAAATATGTCAACTTCAAATATGTTTTTATCCCTGAAAGCTTTTCATTTCATACTTGAGTTCAGACCATGCAATGTTTCTTATTTGCAGTTATAGTCAAAATATCTGATAGTTACACAACATAAAACTGCCAAACTTTATTTATTTTATGGACATCTTAGAATCCAAGAGCTTGACAAGAGGTTCTTATCTATAACAATGAAAAAAACAAACAATTCTCACAGTTAAGCCAGCAAAAAAAAGAAAAAAAAAATCTACTTTGTTTTCTATTGCTGAAAATAAAAGTTCTGTCGTCAATACATTAAAATGTTATGATAGAAACTTCACATAAAATATGTAATTTAGGTCTCCAGCTGGATATAAAATATTCTTACTTTCTTACAGTCTAGGAGAATATCTTAAAGAAAAGATCAAAAGAGCATAAAAAAATATTTGTTTTCATTGTGTTTTCTCAACACAAAAGCCCTTGAATACCAGACTAATATGAATTTCCTATAGGACCGAAAACTATGTAATTAATTCAAGCGGAAAACCTGGAAAAGGTCAGGTGCATCATCTCATCTCCAAACGCCTGACCAGGCAGCTTCTTCTCTTCAGTCTGATAGAGAGGCCACAGTTCACAAAGTTTATTGCTTTTCTTGCATCTGGAAATTAAACGCTGGATTTGAACCACTTCCATGATTATGCACATAATCCTTCTAATGACAGCCAATCTTTATTTACATGCTTTATTTAGTGAGATTCAGGTTATTATCATGCCTCTTTTAACATTTTTACATCTTCTAACTTTACGAAAACAAGCTTCAAAGTATTTTGTTGGGATTTTACGCAATAGATCAACAAACAGTGGTTGAGAATAGTGAAGTGGATGAAAATGATGCATCCCTTTCATTTTTTTTTTAAATAAAAGGTGAAAAGTCTCCCTATCTTTATATTTAGCCTTAACAAAGAACGCAGCAGACAGATCCAGCCACACCTGCACATAATGGTCAAACTAAACTGGTTAAAAGGTGAGCAGATTGATCGAAAATATTGATAATATCGATATCAAGTCAGTATCAGTATAAGATCAATACCAGTTTGATAAGATCAATACTTTAGTTTCAGATTCCCTATTAAAATTTTCATTTTATTTTTGCTTTATAGTTTTTTCAGTTCTACATTTTAAAATATTTGATTTTATTTTACTCACATGATAAATTTTATGCACTTTGTTTTGGAAAACAAACAATGTCATTATATTATCACTAATGCATTTTGTAGATACCTATAAACGTATCTAAATTCTGCACCAGGTTTGAACAAAATAATTCAAATTAAAATCCACAAAAACACATAACGGCCAGAAGATTGATGATACATCTAAAATTAATAAAAAGTATCAGTCCTGGTATTGAATAGTGGCTAGAAGCAAACCACTGAGAGAAAGTAGCTATAAGATGTAATATTTACAGTTTGAAATGTCATCAGCTCAGTGCAACAAGGTGGTGGCAGCATCATGCTGATGGGATGCGTTTTTTAGCAGAGAGAGAAAAGCTGGTCAGACTTTTCAGACAATTATTTGTCAAAAGTTACTACTTTGTGTTGCTCCATTATTGGGGTTAGAATTTATTGTATCACGATAAGAATTTTGATTTTTATTGTCGTCATAATAAATTTCAATTAATTATGTTAAAAAACAACAACAAAACTGTCTGTATTGTCAGGATTGTTAGTTCTACTATTGAACAAACAGTTTAATAAGAACCAATGAAAAAAAAAACATTTCTTGTTTTTTCTCAACAAATACCAATAAATATGAAAATATGATTAAATGCAATTATGGTGAGCAGTTTAATGATACAAATCACACTTCTTTATGTGACTGGTGTTATAAAGTAGCAATGGTAACAACTGGTCATGTTTCTCAAGAGCAGTATTTGTGTTTGTAGCTCTATGATTGCAGTCACAGCTATACAGTTATTTAAAAAGAAGTAATAAATAGTTCTCAAAGTTACTTTTATCACAATAGCACCAAAAAAATATCATGATAAAACTTTAAGTCCATATCATCCACATCTGGTCTATCACATGAAATCCCAATAAAACACATTAAATCTGTCAAAATGTAGTAAAAGTTTGAGAAGTACAAATACTTTGTATCTTCAGCTACAAATTCCACTCAAGCAAAATCAAGTGGAACAAAAATTAATATGTCAGAGTGGATTTATTGTATCTAGTCTACATGGTTGAAGTTACTGTTGATCTGGGTTTAAAAAAGAGGTTATTATGGTTACAGAAGACAAACAAAAGTAAGATTTTACTTTCTTTTATCACTGGAAACGTCTTTTACTTCTCTGCTTCCCTGCCGCTCTTCTCTGTCCAGGAATGGTGAGGAGTGGAGGTCCGACCGCCTTCAGCTGAACAAGGAGGTGATGCTGAGCGCGTCTGTGAGGCGTTTCCTCCCCCTCCTCGATGAGGTGTCGAAGGACTTCTGTGGCATGCTGCAGGCCAGGGTGGAGAAGGAAGGGCGAGGAGAGGAGGGCAAGCGGAGCCTCACCATCGATCCCAGTCCTGACCTTTTCCGTTTCGCGCTGGAAGGTCAGGGAGCGTCTTCACCACGCTTTTTCATTAGCTGAAGCACCCATAAAGGTCATAATAGTTTGAAAAGTAAAGGAGGGCAGTATATTAAAGCCCACACTGCAAAAAACACAAAAACTTACCAAGTACTCTTGGTCTAGTTTCTTGTGCAAATATGTTAGTACTCTTGAAATAAGACAAAACTAACTTATAAATACCTTTTCAACAAGATATAGGAGTTTGTTTTAACTAAATAATTCCTTAATACTGATGACAAAGGAGAAATAATCTGCCGGTGGAATAAGACAGTTTAACTTATAATATGGGGAAAATGTCTTGTTCCACTGCTACTTTTTCCATCCACATTCATAAATTATTTATTTAAAACAAACTCCTATGTTTCATGCTGAATAGTTCAGTGCTAGTGAGTTTTATTTTATTTCAAGTGTACTGAGATATTTGCAAGAGAAACCAAAAATATTTAGTAAGATTTTGTGTTTTTGTAACGTAAAAATCAGCAATTCCAGTCACAAATGCTGACGCGGATGCTGCAGCAACTTCTGACGTCAGAGGAATTACACAACTTACAAAAATATCACTCTTTTTAGATGTTCAATACAATTCCACTGAACCAATCATCTTAGCTCCATGCTTTAAAGGGAATGTATTTACAGATTGTACGTGAGCCAAACGTCAGTCTGACCCGAGGTGTATCGTTTTGATGAAGCAGGAGGTCAAGGAGAACATGTTCCTTAAACAACAGAAATGATCAAAGCTGCAGTCTTTCTTGCGTCTGTCTGCTCCGCCGCCACTGTGTGACTCAGCGTGAAGATGATAACGTAGTCATGTGGCTCTGATCTAAACGGACCGCAGTGCAAGGAAGGTGCGAAGCCAGACGAGGAATCGGCTCCAGTGAAACTCAGCCCAGGAGGTTTATGTGAGGATAACGAAACGCGAGAACGTCTGACAGTCGATGGATGTGTGAGGAAACGAGCCGCAGCTTCTCCAAGACAACAACTCTGCTTCGCTTTGCAGAGATGAATTTACAAATGAAACAGCAGAGAAACATGCAGATGGATTTAACACATTCAGGGTGAAATAATCACCATTGTGCAAAACTTTTTCACATTTTGTCACATAACATCAACCTTCAGGGTGTTTGTTGGAGATTCTTGTGAAGCATAACTGGGAAGTGGACTGGAGAAGGTTACATCACATTTACACAAATAGAAATCTGAAAAGTGGGACATGCATTTGTATTCAGTAGAGGTGTGCAATAGATCCAATACCAAGTAAAGACAAGGCCTGTATTGTCGATACCAATATCAATACGATGCTGTTTATTTACGTTTGATATATTGTCAAATATTTGACTTTTTCTTTTGAATTATTTTGGTCAAATTTAAGACTAAACTTTGACAAAGTTTATAGAAATCTACAAAATTAAATAACATTTTAACATGATTTTTGTGCATTTTTCCTAAATAAATAAAGTACAAAAAAATTGATAATTTGAAAGAAATCAAAACAAAAAATTTTTGTTGAGAAATTAAAAAAATAAATAAATAAAAATTCAACATGGAATCTGAAACGGTTGATCTTAGCACGCTAGTATTGATTCAGTATTGATACTGACTTAGTAGCGATATTATCTGCCCACCTCTGGTATTCAGTGCAGTTTTCATGTCTAGCCAATACTTATCTACTGGATTTAGCTTTGGACTTTGACTAGGCCACTGTAACAGATGAATTTTCGTTGATCTGTCTGATTTTGGTCATTTTCTTTCTGGATTACCTTGTATTTTCCACCATCAACTTTGACATGCTTCCTGAAAAAAAAAAAAAAACTACAGCATGATGCTGCCACCACCGTGTTTCAGCATAGAAATCATGTGTTCAGGTGATTTCCTATTTAGTTTTCCTACACACGTTAATGTTTTGTCTTATCTAACCAGATCACCTTCTTCTGCCTCACTCTTTGGATGATGAATTGAACACTAATCTGTGGGGGGTTCAAAGCTTTAGTATTGCTTTTAACTTCTCTAAAGATTTCTCCCTGACTGAATTAAATTGAGAAATTATGTGACGTCAGAAGATAGGATGTCACTCTGGATTTAATCTGTGGGTATCAGAATAAAAGGGACTGGATACAAATGCTTGCCACACTTTTTAGAATTTATTTTACAATAAACACATTTGAAGACTTTTACATGTTGCTGTGAATCCTAAGTTCACAAGCTGAAAATAATTTGCCGAAGGTTTTAACACTGAATTAAAAGCACTGACGATTTAAGTATTTGTTGTTTTGTTGTCCAGTCCTCCCACCTTCTCTTCTTTCCTCGCCTCTGCAGCCAGCTGCCATGTGATCTACGGGGAACGCATCGGCCTCTTCTCCTCCTCTCCTTCTCTGGAGTCTCAGAAGTTCATCTGGGCAGTGGAGCGAATGCTGACAACTACCCCTCCACTCCTGTACCTGCCCCCTCGCCTGCTGCTCCGCATCGGCGCTCCCCTGTGGACCCAACACGCCACAGCCTGGGACCACATCTTCAGTCATGGTGGGAAGCACCAAAGCTCTGATTAGCTTAGGGCAGTGGTGTCCAAATGCTTTGGCGGGGCCAAAAATGTCAAATTGAATTTATAATGAGGGCCACAGAAGTCTCTAAACTCACAGTGTTTTAGTGAAATAAGCAAATAAGTCAGATATTTGTAGACGGCTGATCTGTAACTCATTTTAGATTAAAAACATAAGATGTGTTTACTTTGTTGACCAGAAACGAATTAACAAAAACTATAAGCCATATTCTAAATTTTTCAGATTGATTTGCCTTTTCTAGATTTTTCAGCAACAAAAACAGGATGTGGCTCACTCTTGATTTATTTCGCCAAGTTTATTAAATGGCAGTCCCTTTTAGTATTAAAATTAATTAAATTAAATTGAAAAAGAAAAGCATTTTTCATTGTAAAATGTTAAATTGTCTATATCTTCTTTGAAATGTCTGGCATCAGTGATAATTTCACCCTAACAATGTTTTTAAATGAGTATCTGCATCAACTGCCTGGGAAACCAAATTTAAGCCATTGTTAAACTGCGACCAAGGGCTGCAAATGGCCCCCGGGCCGCACTTTAGACACACGTGGTTTAGAATGACATCTTTACTCAGCTGCAGCTTTCCCCCTAACTCAGTTATTCTGCTTCTTCAAGCTCAGGCCAGGATCCAGAGGGCTTATCAGCGACTCTCATCCTCCCAGGCTCGCCGCTCTGCGACTGGGGCAGCTGGGGGCCAGTACACTGGAGTACTGGGGCAACTCATGGAGAAAGGGCAGCTATCTTTAGACCTCATCAAAGCCAACATCACTGAGCTGATGGCTGGAGGAGTGGACACGGTGTGTGTGTTTGCTTGTCCACGTGATAATCGTTCATGGCCAGAGTCCGTGTCACGTCTCATTTGATCCTCTCTGCAGACGGCCGTTCCTCTGCAGTTCGCTCTGTTTGAGCTGGGACGCAACCCCGAGGTGCAGGAGAGGGTCAGGCAGCAGGTGAGGACGTCGTGCTCACAGGCCGGCGGGGATCCTCAGAAAGCCCTGCAGGGGGCGCCGCTGCTGAAAGCCACAATCAAAGAGGTTCTCAGGTACTTTGGTCCAACACTTAAATCCGTTCTGGTGCTTTTGTTGGATTCTTCTTCAACAACAGACAAATTCAGTCAGTTGTGTCATGAAGTTCAGTGAAGTCATTGGGATTGATGGATAATCATTTTCAGATTAATAGAGCAAAAAGATATGGAATCGTTTTACAATTTCCATTTCTGAAACCAGGCAAAAAGTCTCACCATGCAAATGACTCAGCAGTTACCAGAGTTAAGACAGTGGAAAGGAAAGCACATCAAAACTATGCACTAAAAGCACAAAGAAATCTGAATTATCAAAGATTTACAGTGTAAATGGAGGGATACTAAATTAATCTGTGAAGTCCTTTGTAAACTGGATTAATAAAGAATCTGATTTTACATTAATTAGTGAAACAAAAAAGATATTAAGCGATCTTAAAAGCCACATGAAGCAAAATGAAATCAGAAATTTCAACTTTATTTTAGTTAATTTGTTTAATATCCATCATATTACTTTTTTTTTTTTTGCTACTCATTAAAACCATTAAGTTAAAATCCATCCATCATGTTGTTTGGTCTGTTGACATCTGACTCTATTTTCTAATGTAGTTTTTTTCTCTCCTGATGCAAAGAGCAGCATTTTAAAGCAAGAAAATACTTGAATAAAACCAGATAGTCTGGTGAATAAAAGTTGTTTAGTTGCCTTTGAGTTGTCATGTCAAGCAGCTGTTTCAACTTTATTGCCTTGGGATTTTTTTGTTGCCTTATGAATATTTTTCTGAGGATTTTTTTTAAACAATGAAGTAAATCTTCTTGATGTGTTTTGTTAAAGATTTATGGTTCCTAATTTCTTTGGAATCACCTTTCCACCTTTAATAGGAAAGGATTGAATTAAAGTTTTGCTCTCAAATGTGTCTTTTTTTAGAGTATTTGGAGGAAAAACTTTAGAATATTGAACATTAAAACAAATAAATTATGTAGTGTTTAATTTTGTTTTTTAATAAAATGGTAAACTGCATCTGCAACACAATGCAACCCAAAAATATCTATTTTTTTGTCGTATACATTAAGCAACTAAACTATGTGGGTTTTTTAATGATTTCATTTGTAATATTTTGATTCGAAGCAGCGACTTTCAGTAATTATCTTTAAATCTCAAACAAAAACACCAGCAGCAGCTGTGACTTTGAAACAGGAATAACCTCCAGTAATAGATAATTTGTTCCTTTGGATCAGTAGAGCAGGAAAAGCAATCAGAGATTGGGAACAGCTTCCTGGAGTATGTGCTTTCATTAAAGGAACACCTGAGGTTGCGTTGGGAATTAATTGACAGGAAAAATGGTTTAAATTGCTAGAAATATCAACGCTTATTGGTTTGTGTCAGGTTGTACCCGGTGGGGATCACAGTGCAGAGATATCCTGTCAGAGATATTGTTCTCCAGAATTACCACATACCTGCAGGGGTAAGTGTTGCCCACTTTCCATGCTTACCCAACATGTCCTAAAACATGATGGTTACGAGTTTGATATCCCATCTGCAGACGATGGTCCAGGCCTGCCTATATCCGATGGGAAGGAGCTCCCAGGTGTTCGAGGATCCGCTGCGGTTTGATCCGGGCCGCTGGGGCAGCGGCAGCAAGGAGGACGGGCGGAGAGGAGAGGGGCAGGGGTTTCGCTCTCTGGCCTTTGGGTTTGGGGCGAGGCAGTGCGTCGGGAGGAGGATTGCTGAGAACGAGATGCAACTCTTGCTCATGCATGTGAGTCACAGAAGACAGGGAGGGAGGAAGAGAACAAGGATGAGGGAATGAAAAGCAAAGAGAGGGGGAAGATAGAAGATAGTACTATCTTAACCATTGTATACTGAGTAGTGTTAAGTAGAACTACCACAGACACAGAAAAATCAAGGCATATGCTGGCAAAAATCCTGAATGTAAAGTTGAGTCTCAGGTATTTAAAAAAACACCCAGCTGTTTTGTTGGCAACAACTTAATGTTTTTTGGTGTCTGGAAAATGACCTGTTTCAAAAACCTCCCAACTGCTAAGTCACTCTGTGCCGTTACCTAGCAACCGCAGCAGAACCCAGCCCCGTTACCTAGCAACCCAGATGGAACTGCAGCATCTTTAGTCAGCTGGTTTTATAGCTGTATGTGCTGCACAATGTCTGCTGGAAAAGGCAAGTAGTGCAAAGTTTACACTTTTAATGGACTTTTAGTGCAGCTATAGTGCAACTTTGCACCAATAGTGTCACTATTTACTAAATGACACTTCATGACAACAGCTGTAAACATTCATGATGATTCCTTCCTGTTCATGACTGTTATGTCATGTTTATGACATTCATGTCAGTTTTACGCACAGATGTCAAATAAAGCGTTACCGTGTTTTGTTGTTGACTTAGAAACTACTTGCTGATTTCTTGTTGGTTGTGCAGGGTGCTCTACTTCTGCTTTTCAAAGATGTATCTGTTTGCAGCCATTTTCATGTGCGAGTGTAAAGTCGGGAGGCGTGGCCAGCAGCAGCTTACTTGAATTTAAAGTGACAAGAGGCCCTAAAACATTGAAAACATCTAAAACACCCTTTCATTGTGAGAGGAGCTCAAAATAGACAGAACTGATCATCTCGTTATCTGAGAATAATTTTGTTCAAAAAATGTATTGAACATGTTTTGTATAACTCATGGATCTATCTTGACCTGTTCAAGGAAGTATAATATTTCACCTTTAATTTGTGGCATACACTGATCAGTGGGGAACTTGGAGTTAAGTACTTTGACTGGGAGCAGATTGATATGTGGCAGGAGAAAGCTTGAATTGGACTCTCATCTATTAAATTGCAAAATAGAGGCTTTACCTGTTGAAAAACATTTGCCTGTGGGACCTACCTTAAAGTCCTCTGCAATATTTTATTAAAATGTCCACCTTTAAATCTCAGTTATTCACGGATAGCTTACAAAAAAAGTGAAATACAAACATGTTCTTTGTTGTTGTTGTTGTTGTTGTTTTTGTCTTTTGGGCTTGTTCAGTCATCTCTGCATTAGGAATAGTCAAACTAAAGCTTCACCTATAGCAACATTGATAGAAAGATTTTTAGCTGGAGATATTCAAGACTAAGCACGGTGCAGAAATAATGTTTCTTGCGGCAGACCTGAATGTTTGAAGAAAAAAAAAAGCTTCCTGTTTTACCTGCTAAAATCATTTTTAATTTAAGGTAAATGAAAAAAATGAAGCAGTATAAAATGAAAATAATTAAGAAACAAATCTGAAGCACTAAGCTTAATCCCTCTAAAGTCTGCTCTGCCTCTCCTCTTTCCTCTCCCCTGGTCCTGCCTTCATCCTCCTCTCTCTGTTCAGATCCTGCTCAACTTCCATCTCAGCGTGCCGTCCTCAGAGGACATCAAAACCAACCTTACTCTCATCCTGCAGCCAGAGACTCCTCCGAGGATCACGTTCACCAAGCTCTGACACACAGGAAGGGAAACCTTTTATCATCCAACACGTCTTATTCACCCAGTTTAGCTCAGTTTAACTCCTCTCGCCTGGTTATAGCTGAACGGGGAGCTCCATATCCTTTCTCGTGCTTTGTATTCAACTACGATGGAGACAAATAAAGGATGATTTCCCTCCCTTGTGTTTTGACTGATCTGTTGTCATTTCTGTCCATGAGATGGCGCTAAAACTCACAGCTGACACACCCCGTTGATATTTTTTTCCCCTACTTCCTTTTCACGTTTCAGTCTTTACCTGCCTCTTGCGGCGTCCAACAGGTTGGTCATTTTTTTCCTCCGCTCTCAAGATTCAAACTGTGAATGAATCTGTTGTGATGGTCAGTGTGTAATGTAAGAAACATTCCTTGAATATTTACTTTATTTAAAAGGTAGATCTGCTGCTTGGAGAGATACCTTCCCCCTATTTTTTGCCGTCTTTTTCGTTTTAAAGTGGGTTAAAGTCAAACACGGAAAGATTTCCTGGTATATCTCCTTCTTTCAGCGTCACATTTTCATATTAAAATCAAAAGCTAAAGTCTTTAGCTCCTTTGTGACATTGTGCAGGCTCAGGTTGCAGGTCAGGCTTCCAGTTTTGGAGCAAAGGTCTGTTTAAGTTAAAGATTTACACGTTGCATCAGCGTGAGACGGTGCGTGACAGTGCGTGGACACCACTCAGCAGAGTAAACTGTGATTATGAATGGAAAACCTCATTCAGCTGCCATTTATTACACACGCGTCTCGCCTAATTTCTTACACAGCGGGGGTTTTGGTTTTTATGCTTAAAAGGCAATTTGCTTCTAGTGTAAACAAAACTTGCAAGAAAATTACTGAAATGTAAAAAAAAAAAAAAACAATTACAAGTTTTGTTTTTATGCAAATGACGCTTGTTAAAAAGGTCTCCCAGTTGAAACATCTTTTAACAATCTAGTGATAAAAATGAACCTAAAGAGAAAAATATATGGATTGGGTCAAAATGTTGTTTATAATATCAAAAACAGAATTACAATTATAATGTTTCCAATTACTTCATAGCAGCAGATCATGTTTGTGGAATACTACAAAACATAAAGGATTTGATTGTTGTGTGAGTGTAGTGAATGTTTTGTGATATGTATGTTAAATTTCATTAAGTGGACTACAAGGTGCATGGCTGTTCTGTTGCCGTTTAGCATTTGCTTGTTTTCTTTGTGCATGCCTGGTTCTTTCTGGGTACCCTGAGATTAATTAATCTCCCTAAATTGCTCTTGGGTGTGTGCGCGTGTGTTTTCTCTTGAAATTAAAAAAAAAGAAATTTACTAATGCGCTGTGGAAATCTCAAGCATTTACAGGCACTCTCACCTTCTGAAGTTTTGGTGAACATGTTACAACACTCAAAGCAGCTCTTTTTGAGCAGTTCACATTACTTTTGTCATCTTCTGATGTCAGATACAACTCAGACTGATTGGAATGACTTTACTCTATTATTAAAAGTCAAACGTTTTCTATGGCTAAACTGGCTTTCTGAAAAACATCTGTAGCTTCTCGGGACATTTTGTTTTGTCCAAGCGACTCTTCAAATCCAGCTGCTGCTGTAAAGTAAGAAACTCTTTAGTATTTCACAACATTCATTTTGCTGTTTCTGTCTTAAAAAGATCTTGATCAATTTGTCAACAGATAAATCAACATAATGTGACGAGCAAAACAATTAAGACAAGTTAAAATATAACTTTAGTAAGGTTTATCCTGTAGGGAAGAGATGTCAAACTCATTTTTGTTTTGGGCCAAATTAACATAAAAAATGCTCTTAAAGGGCAAAAAAACCTGTTCACAAACTGTTAAAATATCAATGAATTCTTCACATTAAATAACATTATTGAACATCTTTTCAGCCCTTCTAGGATTTTGTGTTTGTGGTAGTAATTTGGAAATATTTGCAATATTTGCGCTTATTTATGATGGAAAATGCAACCTTTTATTCCTCGCTGTATTGATTATGGACCTTGATCTGACATCAGTTAAGGCTGAGGCAGCTGTTTAGTTCAAGTAAGAAAGTTTTTTGACAATTTTTGAGAAAAATCTGCAATAAACTCCCAATTGTAAGTGCAAAAAAGTGTTTGGGATTTGTTGCTTTTCTGTGGATTTCCACAATAATTCTCAAGAAACTGAGGGGACTGATTGATATTATTTGGCAGTAAACAGATAAAATCTGCAATGATTTGATCAATAACATAATATTTAAGCACATTTAGTGTTTAGTCTAGAACCTGGAGGACCACATAAAAAGCTATGGCGGGCTGGATTTGGCCCACGGGCCTCGGGTTTGGCACATATGCTGTAGGGTATCTTGCTGTCTTGGTACCGTCGTGGGTATGTTGACTCAAAGTGTTGACAGTTTTAGCATCATATTAACCCACTCAGGACTAATGCAAATAGCGTGAGTGGGAGGAGAGACAGGAGGGAGCGGAGACGGGAGTCAGAGGGTAAAACTGAAGGAAGAGGCTCGTTCTGGTGAGATGGGACTCAGTGAAAGACGAGTGCACAACTTTGGAACAGAGAAGAATAAATTACACAAATAAAAGCAACAAATTAAAAGGAGGATTGGAGCTGGTGGCTAGATGGTTTTATGAAAATGGGTAAGTTGATCAGTTGCTTAGAATACAGTAGAAATAGCTTTTTTTGTCCCACAGAGGGGAAATTCATCATCAGATATGTAGGTTCATACAAAAAGTTCCTTAAGTGATAAAAAAATATTAAAAAAACAAGCTTAACAATAGTAACAGTATTAATAATATACTGTACAGGATTATAATGTAGAGATACTGTGCAGCTATTAGAATAGAGATGTTACACTCACAATCTATGAGAAGTGCAACTGAGTAGGATGACTTCTTAAAATGTACATAATTTGCATGTGTGTTTTCTTATTTGCAGGTGAATAAGAGATTTGACCGAATTCAATCAACAATAACATGTTTTAAAGTTTGAAATGCATCAGTTTGTTGTTTTATGTTAATGATGCTGGTTTTAGTCAGTTTGATTGTCAGTTTTTTTCATTTTCACAAACTAGCTGCAAACTTTGTGTTTTATTCTGATTTTATAGGACAGACCAAAATGACACATGGTTTTCAAAACTTTTATTAATGAAAAATCTGAAAAACTTCTTCTACGCTGCTACCCCTAAATGAACTTCAGTCGTGCCAATTGTCTTAGTTTAATCAGAGTTATTAAACTGTTGTTTGAAGGGCTTAGAGGTTTGTTAGGGAGCATTGGGGAACAAACAGCATCACCAAAAACACAGCAGATAGTTAAAGGGAAAATAAGCAGAGAATCTTAAAGCTGGATTATAAATTACTTGATATCCTGAGCTTTAAACATCTCATAGATCACTGATCTATCAGATTCTCATCTGAAAATGGAGTTTGGTACAAATGCAAAACTACCATGGCACTGTGATTCAACTAAGAGAGTAATCTGAGAAATAACTCTGGAGGAGCTGCAGAGTTGGTGGAAAAATCTGATCAAAAGTAAGTTATTTACGAAGCACCATCCCTTTAAAATAGTCTTTTAAAGGGGTTGTACAATTAATCCAACAAAATAAAGAATTTGGCTTAAAAAAACATGTCTTAAACCGAAAACAAAAACTACTGGATAGGTGATTTTTAGGAGCAGCTATCATAAAAACCAGGCCTCAACCTGGTTTATTCAGCAGAACTAAGTGGTTTGATTCCAGTATGTAGAGTCAAAAGGCCATTCAGGTGTGGAGGCACCAGTCAATTTAAAGACTTAAAAACAGGCAATAAAACTGATTGTTGTAGAGAAGCCAATATGGAAGTAGTGTGGCTTCACTTGCATGAGTAACCACAAGTAGTACACTATGCACATCTGACTTTTAGTGATTTAAAAAAACCCAAAAAACATCAGATGTCGCATTGTGTATTTAGAGGACACATCAAACATGTGATAGGAGGCGCCTTACCTCAGGGGTGCACAAACTTATCCGTGACATGGACCCCCAAATAGCTGTCCAGAATCCTTTAGGAACCCATAAACAATGCTACAAAATATGTAAACAAACACCTTTTAGAATGTTTTTCTCACTTTCTTCCACTTTTCAATCATTTTTACACATCTGTTTAGCATAAATGCTGCCTCATGCCTTCTGATTTTAGTTTGTCGTGAGTTCTTAGGGTTTTTCTGCAGCAGTGTCTTTTTCTCAACAGAAACTTGTCCACTTCCTGGTTGTTACGCTAGTTTGAGAAACAAAGCAGTTTGACAAATTTGACTGGCAGAAAGAAGAGCATGGCAAATACCATTTCAATAAATTATTTTAACTTATACTTTTTTGATAAAGATGGAGGAACAAATTAGATTTCGCTTTTAAAAATTTATGATGACAAAGTATTTATGTTTTGGATTATTTTACTCCTCGAGCTCCCAGGTGGCCCCCCAAGGGACCACAGCCCCCACTTTGAAAAACACACTACCTAATATGTAAAATCCTATTTTCTTGGGTAAAACTAACACTTTAAAGCTTTCCGAGCTCATCATCCTCACTGTGAAAGATGGTGGCGAGAGCATCATGCTAAGGGGATGAGTTTCTTCATGCTAAATACTGGACAGCCCTGGAATAAAACTTGTTGGAAGCTGCGAAAGACTTCAGACTGAGGCAAAGACTCACTTCCTAGAAGGAGCGAAACAATAGACATACAAAGGAATGGTTTAAATCAAATCACATTCATGTTTTAATATGGCCCAGTCAAAGTCCAGAGTTGAGAATCTGTGCCAAGACTTGAACTCTGATGTTTGTAGGCATTCTCAGGCATGTTTTTTTTTTTTAGAAAGTATTGCTACAGGAAACAAACACACACTATATTTTTGAGAAGTAAAAAATGAAAACCAAATAAACTCACTTATATTTATTTGCATTTTACTGTTATGCACTACCAAATCTGTTCATGAAACCTCAATAAAATGCACAGTAGCTTTGGGTTGTCATATGACAAATGGTGGAAAAGTTAAGTTGTGTGAATACTTCGTCTAGACTCTTATCAGTCATGGTGTTTCAGGCCGGACTCGTGTTTTGTAACTCTGGTGTCTTTGACCCGAGCTGCGCTTTATTTATAACCAGCCTTCCAAGAACAGGAATCGATGTGTGTGTTTTCAGGTGCGTGCACACATTTCCATGTGAGAGAGGAAGGGTCTGAGGGAGGAGGATCTCAGTGGGACCTGTGATGATGTGTGCAGCAGAGCGGCAGAACTGGGTCACAGGGAGGTGCAGAGAGGAAGCAAAAACAGGGAAAACGGACAGATTCTGAATCTGCAGGATGGAGGAGCTTTGGGGGTTCATATTATGCTGCAAAGCTCCTAGGCAGCAGACGGCATCATGAGTTTTCCAGGCTACATGTCCATTAAGCATAGAGGACTCTGATGCAGTGCCAGAAATAATGCAAATGCAGTTCCTCTGTTTCCTCCTTGTTTTTATAAACACAGCCTGCCTCCTGCCATCCTCTTTCCTGACCTCTTCACACCCTGTTGTGCTGTTTGCACTGACCTTGTCTGTCAGTTCTGCCCACTCATGTTCATGGTCCATATTCGGCTTTTACTACTGTAGCAAAAAAACCCAGGCTCGACTGACTGTGACATCCTTCAAAATGGATTCAATTATTTGAGGTCAATCCCTTCATCAAACTCTAGAAGGCTTCTGCATGAAAAACCGGAGCTAATTTTTCTGGTTTAATCTCTCAACTCTTCACCAACAATGGAGGATATCATGTCGAGTACCACTAACTGCTAACTGCTTCTATTTTTAGTCTAAAAATAACAAGACGGGATCTCCTAAAGAATTCTTGGAATCAAATTGTTTGCGTTGACGAATGAAAAGCAGAGATAAGTAAACAGAAGACCAGCCATTGCCAGGTCAAACTCAAACTTCAAATTGATACTTTCTAGAATCACAGAGTTGTTTTCTTAGAAACAGATGTTACATGTTGAACGCCAGGCTGCAAGGCTGGTAGCAATTTTTCTCTCTGACAGAAACCAGAGGTCCAGCTGGAAGAAAAATGAGCATCAGACTTGTCTTTGTTGGGGGGACACAAACAGACGTGAACACGAATGCAGATCTTATTGTGCCTCTGCTGCAGCTGCAATAATAAAACCGTCGCTGTGATAAAGAACAGGGAGCTTTTATTAGTCACATAGAGAAGCAGCTTCTACCCTTTCAGTCTCTTTAAAACACACTTTGGTGCTTTTAAGCTTGTTTCAAAGCGCGTGTTGCAACATAAGATGTGCCTCAAATGAAGTGGGTCTCTTGTGTTGAAGCAGTTCAAATCAAAAGTACCAGATTTGCATTTATTAGTTCATTTCTTTAAGCATTAGGTGCAGTAAGTAGACATATGTGAGAGCTGTTGGATTACCGTGAGCCTTAGCAGTGATGTGAACAAAGTGTTTTGCAGAGTTTGATGTGTTTTATTGGGATTTTGTGTGATAGAGTCCCACAAATTAGTGCATAATCGCAAAGTGGAAGGAAAAGGTTGCATATTCTCTTCTGTTGTCTCTGCAATGAAAAATCTGAAAAGTGTGGCTCACATCCTCCTGTTCAGTTCAATGATATAGAAACATCATTTGCTTTGATTAGAGCTGTGAGTCTTTAGGAATTTGTTTTAGCGTTAGCTTTTTTTCAGATGAGACAAAGAGCATCTAAATATCAATACTCAAATCTTTGAGCCTGAGCTGGATGAATGTCTGGACTTTAACTAGACCATTCTAACACATCAATATGCTTTGGTGTAAGCTATTCCATCGTAGCTCTGACTACTGGATTTATACTGGGATTAAATTACTTTGTTCAGGAAAACCGGCTACACTTTAAATTTTTTATGGGTAGCAGAGTAGAGGGGGGCAAATACAAGTACCAGACACATTTCCATTTTGATCAGCAAATTAATGTGGAAAAAACATTTCTAGTATTTTGTGATGTGTTTGTAACAAAGCAAAATGTGACAGTTTATGGGGTGTAAATACTTTTACAGTTTGCTGTATGTGATGCTTTGTGACTGAGTTAATCTGTGACGCTTTTTCTCCATTTTATCACTCTATTTCTAACAGATAAAATATTTATTTTCTTCACATTCAGAACATCACTCTGACAACAACAGAGATTCTACCACATTGTTCCACTATATCTTCTCTGAGCATCTTGAACGCATCATTTATCATTTTCTGACATTCTGCTCCACTGAAGAGGGAAACATTATTTTACAACAAATATCTTGTGCACCTTTTAGTCGCCTGGAAAACTTTCTGCTTTGAACGACTCACCTCATTTATTACCTTTGTAGTCTCAGTTTTCAGACGCCCTTTAAGAATATCTGCAGAGCAGTGGCTTGTTGTTCGTATTATTAGCTGCTAAACACAGATGAATGTCAGCATGTAATCTTGTGTGACCCCTGCAGGTGGTTGTTAATGTCAGGCCTGCATCTCAGTGAAAACTAGAAATCGATCATTCTTCGTTATCACTGATCCAGATATCACTTTGCACCCTTCCTTCATTTTCACAGCTGGAGTTCGCAGCCGCGTTTCTGCGATTAGCTTCTCCTCTCTGACGACGCTCTCCCTGTCCCCTCAGCTCTCATCAGGCGCTACTCTGACGTGATGACAATGCCGGACTCTTTCATTCAGCGCCAGCAGCTGGACGCCAGCATGGCTGACACCTTCCTGGAGCATCTCTGCCTGCTGGACATCGACCAAGAGCCGATCACAGCCCGCAACACCAGCATAATCTGCACCATTGGTGGGTGTCACAACCGGCCCAGACGGCGGGTTTGGGCTTTTAGGTTCGTTTTCTGGCAGCTGTCACGGCCGGCTTCCTGTCACAACAGACATGTCCAGCTGTCAGTGCGCTGGCAGAGTTTGTTGGTCAGGAGTTGCAGCAATAAGTCATCAGAAAATGAGAAGAATAGTTTGAAGGAAAAGTTATTCTGGGTTTATTCAGAATAACTTTTCTGAATAAGTTATTTTCTTATTCCTTCTCATCAAGAAGAATAAATACATGGAGCTGATTATTATCTACCTTCATTTTCTTATTTTACAGACAAAAAGTCAGAGTAGTCTCAAACAACAAATTTGCTCTATATTTAATGTAAAAATAATATTTTTGCTTTGTATTTCAACATTTTGAGTTTGAGTCAACAAAACATTTTTATTATTTTAAACAGTAAAGACTGGGTGTTGCACAGATTTATGCTCTTTATGGGAAACTTCAAGGGTTGGTTGAAGGTTTTTGGTAAATCGAAACGCGTGTCTTAAAAACAGACACAACGTCCACTGCCATTCACGTCTTCAGATTATTATTTTTTCTTTGAGTATTTGCTTGACAAATTAAGAAACACCATTCACTTATAAAGTCTTTCTGTCTGTTCTGTTAAAAACTTTTTGCAAGGCACAATACATCATTTTTACCTTTAGCAACATCAAGTCAGATGTTTTCATTCATGGGAATGAAAGTCTTAATATTGAGCTTGCAATGATTTATTAGATTTTTCAGGGAGGAATGAGTTTGCAACACACACTTTCAGTAAATCTAGAAAACTGGGAATTAAGAACACAAGTTTAAATTTTAATTGTAGATTTGCGTATGATCAAACTTCTGTGTACAGAGTTAAATATAAAGAACATTCTCCTGCAGAATTAGTAAAGGTGATTCAAGTTGCTCATTTACTGAAACATTTCTGACTTCTAGGTGTTGGCCACTAGTTTTTTGGCCTCATTTTGTGGAGGTCATACCAGAAACTTAATGTTGGCCTTCTTTATTCAGTCCAAAACTGGCTTTGATTTATGTTTACAAGAAACAAGCTCCAAAATAAGCAGCTTCAGCAGCTTGACTGCAATTTGAATCTGCTCACCTGGACAAACCAGATGCTCTCTGGTTGTCAAAGTGCTGGATGTGTAATAAGAAATCAATACATTTTATTGTTTATTGTTACAAATCCAACCAGATATATGTCAGGGTCTTATTGATGGCTACAATGTCCTGACAAGGTTTATTTATAAAGAACATTTTACCAAAATACTAATGGTGCTCCACATATTTGGACCTGCATGTATAATTTTGCTCATTAAAATTGTATGTTGGAAGTAAACAATGGTTATCTTTAACATCATATCAGTTTAAACTTCCCCAGAGACAGACTTTTACTAACATGCCATCTCTGTGACGTTAATTAAAAATTATTCTGGGACAGAAATCCCTGCATGTGCTCAGAACCACTAAACGTGATTGACTCCGTCCAATAATTTATGGGAAGATTAGGCTCTACCAGTCTAAAATCTCTGCAAATCTAATTCATAAATATGGCATTAAAAATAATTTAGCAACTGAGAGTGGAGATTTTTCCTCTGGTCTGTTGGATCAGCCCCTAAAATGATTTGGGATATGGACAGCGCTTCCTCTATGTAGAAAAGCAGATATGCTGCAGCCAGAACAAAAAGCACATAAACCCAGTCGTGTTCAGTGGTGAAGATGACATATGGGTGAATGCACATCTGTGAAAGGAGCATTAGTATTGAATTATAAAGACAGGCTGTGGAACAACAAATGTTTCCAATAATTCTGCCCAGAAAAGAGATCTACTTTACAAAAACAACCATGATGTTTGCAGCTTTAATCAGTTTGGAGAGTCTGATAGGCAAATAACCTGGACAATTATTCTACTAAACAGTGAAGAATTGGAGAGAGAAGTTGACTGAAGGGGAGGAATGAATGATGAGAATAATAGGGAGGAATATTGGACTGCACCGATTTCATGCTGAATGAAACTGGACTGTAATTAAATCAATTTGATTGATTTGGGCATTGTGTAACTGAATCAGACTTGAGCTTGTTTTTTATAGTTATGTGAGGAACTGGTGTGCTACAATGGGCTTGCATCAACCCCTTGTCTCACTTCAATTTATATTAGTAAGAAATCCAGAGACTGCTTAAGCAACAGTGAATGGAAGCAGCTGAAAGTCTCATTGATAATACTTACCAACATTTTCTCAGAGAAAACCACCCAAACTCCAAGATCTATCTAAAGTAATGCTATAAAAACCTCTTTTAAAACAAATCCTACACGTGTTCTGGATGGGAAATGTTGTTCCTTTGGCTCAGACATCGAGGTGGCTGTTCTCTTACTATGAGTGTACTTGTACAAACCTTATTGATTTTGGGTGGAATTAAGGAAAAAACTGTAAAATAAAGTGGCCTAAATATTTTACGCTCATATATTATGTACATCTAATTTTATTCTTTATTCAAATTAGACAGAAAACTCTTTCCTATGTTGATGTTTTTCAAAGCGACCCAAGTATCAACAATGACATCACATTTCATCCAGAGTGACAGATTCATGGTCAGATGAAAATATATAGACTTAAAAATATGTTAGGAACGTGAAAATGTTTAATTAATAGGCATATTAATCTTATTGGTCAAACATTTATTTTATTTAGCATTTGGTTAAACCATTCATTTAGTTTGTGGTTAAATATGTACTAAAACTGTTTAATTATTTTTTTATTTTGTAGATTTCTGTCGTAATAATGTCTCTTTAAGAGCGATGCAATGCATGATGGGAGTAGAAAGTTCATGACTCGTGATTGTGTACGGTAAAGAGAGAACTCAAATCGTGGATTTTGTTTAATAAAGTTGCACAAAAGCAACGATCTATATGTGTTTTTAAGTTCTTTTTAAGGGTGCAATATAAAGAATGAAAAACACAAGCATGGCGGACATTGTTCATGGATCATAATTTTCTTAATATTGTAAAAAAAACTGTTGCCAGTGTTTAGCTACTCATTAATTCAACATTTTCCTGTTGGCGAGGACTTTAATGTCAAGAAAATAATTAGTTTTTTGATTAAAACAGGCGATATTGCTAATGCTGGTTTCTTTTTAGAGGAGTCTGGTTTTAAAGATTCTTCTATCTGCTTCAAAAAAAAATGGAAAGACCAGTTGGGATTTATTGATATTTCATGCTATTAAGGTTTTTAGGTGACTTAACCTTAAAGCATAATATCTGTCATTCCAATTGAACTGAGTTAGATTGAAGTTTCATACTGAAACTCTTCTCGTTTAATTTCGTTTTGAAAATTGAGGAATGGATAAATAAGGGATTAGATCACATGAGAAAGTGTCCAGTCGTAAGAGACTTGGCCTGTTGAACCTTTCTGGATCCCAGCCTTGTCAAGAGACTAACAGTTTGAAGTTTTACTTTAAGCATGAACAGGCTTACTGCAGCTGAAGAAACAACTCAGACAGTTATTCACACCCACAGCTAATTTAGTGTTCTCGTTTACTGTGATCGGGTTATGTTTGGCCTGTGGGAGGATAACTGAGAAAAACAATGAAAGCACTTAGCAAAAACCACAAACTCCACACAAAACTAGATGTTAGAATCAAACCTTGCTAACATAAAGCCATTGGAAAATGGAGGATAAAATCCAATATAAAAGTAAATCAACTTGGTTCCTTTGAAAATGTTGTAACATGAAGAGGAAACACAACACTCTAATAAAGAAGTACATAAACTTTTTAAATGTTACAATAGCCGTGTTTTAATGAATGTTTTGAGCACTTTAGAAAAGACTGACGAAATTGGCAAAATTCAAAATAACTTCCTCAATTTTGCAAGAAGGTTTTTACACTCACTTCAGGTGGTTTTGGCCTTTCTGACAAACCAATTGGTCAGTAGAATAATCCAGAAAAGAGAGGATGAAAACTGAGATTACAAATTCAGAGATGAGTGGAAACAGGTGAAGTACTTGACCAAAGCAGAACAGCTGAAAAGGAGCAGGTATCTAAGGCCAGCTGAGGAAAGATGGCGAAAGGAAATGACAAAACAGGGGAAACTAATCAGACACAGCATGGCCAAATACAAAACCAAAAGTGAGAAAGTAACTTGGAAGCAACCAGAACACCAAACTAAAACAGGAACTACATCAACAAATAGTCAAAAAAGTAAAGAAAACCAGCAGTATACATAGTCAATTCCTGACGCTGCAAAATTTTCCTGGAATTATTTTAAATGAGCAAATGGCACAAAAAACTTTTGTGTGTATTCTTATTTAGAAAAAATGTAAAACAGGGATCCTTGATGCCAGGTGTCCTGCAGGTTTTAGATGAGACTCTGCTTCACCACACTTGAGTCTAATAATCAGGTTTTTAGCAGAACTTAACTGGAAAACTTGATATAAAATAAACTTCATTGATTGAAAATATAAGATGAACTGATTAATTTGATTGGTGGTTAGTTTCTTGCTTCAATTATGATTTGTGTCATTTCTCAGGCCCAGCATCTCGATCCGTCCCGAAGCTCCAGGAGATGGTCAAGGCGGGGATGAACATCGCTCGTCTAAATTTCTCTCATGGATCTCATGAAGTGCGCGAATCGCAGTGATTAATGCTTTCCTCTGCTCCTCATTTCACAATCCAACAGCTTGAACACTACGGTCATGCTGTTGGATTTGCACTCGGTCATAAATTACTCTCGTTCTCTGCCTTTTAGTATCACAGCGAGACCATTAAAAACATCAGAGAGGCAGTGGAGACCATAACATCTGACCCTTTGTATTATCGAGCGGTGGCCATTGCTTTGGACACGAAGGGCCCAGAGATCCGCTCTGGTCTGGTGAAAGGGGTGAGTGTGTTACGCCCGTCTATCAAACACACATAAAGAAGAGCAGAAAATCTCTTCTCCCTGGTGTTGGTTTGTTACAGGTTGTTATTTCTGTTGGAAAAACAACAGCTGTGGGCGTGAGCTGCTTAGCATTTTCATCATCACTGTGTTGTGTTTTTTGTGATTCTGCTGCCTTCTGCCTACTGTGCAGAACAAATACCTCCAAGGTGTTGGCAGACTCCTCATGCGTTGATTAGCTGACAAAATGCACTGTGTGAAAAGTGATCCCTGCTTCGTGTGTCTCATAAATCAGTTTAACAGTTTGTCTGAAAGATTAAATTGGTTCTAAACCTCTTTTTATTTTCTTTGTGTTTCGTGTTTACGCCATATCAACAGGGCTTGATAAGCTATTCTGCTACTTATCCTGTATGTACGCCAAACTTCAATGTATTTTATTGGGATTTTATGTATTAGACCAACACAAAGTAGCACAAAATTGTGAACGAAAAGATATTTATGCAGATTAAAATGTGAACAGTGTGCATTTCCTTTTTTTTGTAAATGAATATTTGCTAAGAGCAAAAAGAACCTTAGCAATGTTTCCCCCAAAAAACTTGCTAAGCCTGGTGGTTGGGGTGTCATTCATCCAGCTGCCCACCGTGTTTTGAGTTAAAATATGTTTAAAGTTGACAGGAAATTTGAAAATATCACTTGATAATTATGTGTTATTGGAAGTTTTACACCTGAACACAAACTATAAAGACTTAAGAAATGTAAACATTTAAATAAACTTAAATAAATAAACAATGCTAAGCCTGGTGGGGGCACAAGTAAAGCCCGCCAGGTTTATAATACACTGAGGGAAATCTTGCATTAGCATCAGAGAAAAAAACAAGATGCCATTAACTCTGGAGGAGCTGCAGGGTTACATTGCTCAGGTAGGAGAATTGGAGAATATTATCTATTCAACTCCACAAATCTGGATTTTTTTGGGGGTAGAGGTAATAAGAAAGCCATTCTTCAGAAAGAAAGCTGTAAAAAGCTTTGATTTGCAGTCATGTAAGGGACACAGCAAACACATAGGAGAAGGTCTCTGATCAGAAGAAACTATAATAAAATGAAATTATCTGGCCTGCATGCAAAATGCAACGTTGAGCAGAAATCACCCTAAACACACAACACCAACCGAGAAGCATATTTATGGCACCAACCTGAACATACAGGCAGAGCTATGGTGGATTGTTTTGAATCAAATTAAAGTCACATTAGAATGGTCCAGTCAAAGTCCTGATGCAGATGCTAAGGAGAAGACCA
The DNA here is from genome assembly GCA_903066815.1 of Brachyrhaphis roseni. Classification (NCBI taxonomy): domain Eukaryota; kingdom Metazoa; phylum Chordata; class Actinopteri; order Cyprinodontiformes; family Poeciliidae; genus Brachyrhaphis; species Brachyrhaphis roseni. Next base: position 241,469 of record CAEFZY010056673.1, read on the forward strand.
GCATCCTGCATGTTTTAGTTCTCTCCCTGGTGGTAGTAACAACCTTTTCAGCAGGTCAATGTTCTTCTTAGGCCTCTAATGAGCCATCATTGGATCCAGGTGCATTAAACCAGGGAGAGAACTAAAACATGCAGGACGCCGGCCCTCCAGGACCCACTTTGGGTCCCAGTGGCCTACAGACTTGTCGCAAAAAGTGGTTTTATATTGAATAAAAATGCACACTAGAATTTATGTGTAGTGTTTTGTATTGGTCTATCACATAAAAATCCCAATAAAATTAATTGTAGTTGCAACATGATGAAATGTGAAAAATTTGAAATGGTCTGCCTCCTTTTTTTCAACTTTGACATTGAAAGATCAAATATATAAAAAAGGTATACACATTGAAATTTTAACTATACTAGCAGTTAATAATAATCAGCAATATGCAGTTTAGTGTGCAAGGATTATTGTTTCCTCTCATGATGAAGCAACTCAACACAACAGTAACTTTACACAAACATCAGCTGAGACGATTGTATTTATCCAAGAGAGAAGATAGTAAAGTAAATTTAGAAAATCACACATTGTAAGCTGAATCTTCACCACTTGTTCAGCTAGTTCTTGTAGGAAGTTGGAAAAGCAGAAAATTAAACCCTGCCATGTCCAGGACGTTGATTCGAATGTCCTGGAATAGTTCATGGTTGCCCTTTAACAGCCAGTCAACTCCAGCAAACTTTGCCTGTTAATTAATTTTGTTGCAGTCGTAGAGGTTCTTCATGTATCTGGTATGCTGATGGTTCGAACCCCTATCTCATCTGTTTCAGTCACTTTGCTGTTGTTTTCTTGTGTGAGACTTTATGAAGTACTATACAAGTGCAGCCAGATAATTAGTACAGTAGTTTTCAGAATTGATATTGCAGAATATGTAGTTTAGTGCTGCTGTTTACTGTGCCTGACTGTTTTACACCCGTTGTCACTTATTAACAAAGCAGAATAATGTGGCTGTTCTCTTACTATGAGTGTTATTTGTGCTCCTACTGCTTGGTGAGTAAAACATCAGCACCTCTCCATCTACTTGCAACAAGTTTTGTCGAAGCCCTGCAGCTCTGAAGTCAATCATTCTCAGGTTGTGATCCTGACAGGGTGTGGACTTGAAAAAAACAGGCGTCTGCTCGATTTAAATGCAGGGAAAAGACAAATAATCCAAGTGACACCATGTGGACACTAAAATAAATCTTTATTTTGAAGAAAACTGGAGCCTCCCTCTGGAATGTGTCTATTTGTGATTTATTTTATGGAGATTTTGAATCCATTTCATGCCAACACCTCCCATCTACAAGTTTTGCCAGAAAAAATGACAAACATGCTTCTAGTTTCTAAAAATGTTTTTCCAGACTGTCAGTCCCTGTCAGGTTTTGTGTGTGTGTATTTGTTTTTATGTCTGTGTTTTTGTGCAGAAAGTGGAAGAAGAGGTGGAGCTGGTGAAGGGCAGCCATGTGCGAGTCGTGACTGCAGAGAGTGACAAAGACAAGACAGACGGGAAGATAATCTGGGTGGACTATCCCAGCTTGCCTAAAGTCCTGGAAAAGGGAAAAAGGATTTACATCGATGACGGCTTGCTTGCACTCAAAGTATTAGAAACAGGTAACATGCATTTTAACATCCCCACTTTTCATTAAACACAAAAAACCCAGCAAGCTATAGAAGTGTTCATACATTTACAAATATCTGCTATTGTTATTATAAGACTGGGCTTTTAGATTTTTTATTTTTTTTTTGCAAGTTTGGTTGTTTTTAAAATAACAAATCACATCATTCATAATAAACATATTTCTAAAGTTGCTATTGACATGAACTTTTCATCAGGTGTTGGTAACAACCTAAATAATCTGTACATAGGAAGAAATCAAAACAAATACTTTCAGAAATCAACTTACGTGTAATAATGTGAAACGACAGGGAAAAAGTGTTGAACATTTTTACTGATATTTATTACAAAAGCCTTTGTTGGTAAAGACAGCTGTAAGACTCCCCATGTGTGGAGAAACTAGCTGCATGCATAGTTCAGCTGTGATTCTGGCCCATTCCTCCACCCAGAGATTTAAGTCTTGAAGGTTTGCAGGAGTGTTATTATTATCCTCTATATAATCATGCTGGTCTTGTTCCTGCAGGTTCGGACTGGGTGGACACGGTGGTGGAGGCCGGCGGCGTCCTCTGCAGCCGTAAAGGCGTCAACCTGCCCGGCTGCGATCTGATCGGCCTGCAGGCGGTCAGCGCGCAGGACGAGGCCGACCTGAAGTTCGGGGTGTCTCATGGCGTTGACATGGTGTTCGCCAGCTTCATCCGTTCAGCCCAGGATGTGAAGGAAGTGCGTCGGGCTCTGGGGCCTCACGGTCGACACATCAAAGTGATCAGCAAGGTGGAAAGCAGACAGGGAGTTAAGAAGTAAGTTGGTAGGAATGTGTTTCTAAAGTAAAACCATTTGGGCAACAGAATCTGCAGGCAGCTTGTCTAATAATTAGACTGTGACAGGACTCATAAATCTGTAATTGATGGCGGTCTGCCCCCTCCATCAGGCTGGAAGCGAGGATCATTTGTCAGCTGTGGATTTGACGTGTTTGATAAGTGAGCGTGTGGTTGTCTGTGTAAGTTATTGCTGCCATTAAAAATATCAGACACAGTTTATGTCACACCTCGGCTGCCTGCGTTACTTATCTGATGCTCTGCTGCACCTGCTGATGATGTTAACATCTAGCTTAACTTGTATTCACTCTGTATTTTACTGCTCAAAGAGACACGGACATTTTGTACATTTTCTAATTAACCAACTGTTGCTCATTCCTCTGGACTGGAGTATTTTTATAACTACAGAGGGTTAAATATACCCTTGCTGTACAATATTTTAATTTTTTATGATGTTTTGAGTATATTTTTATATTTTCTGTCTGAGCCTTTTTGCTGGTCGCTTTGCTGCTGTTCCAAAGAAAAGTCCACATTGTGGGACAATAAAGGATATTTGTAATTCTATAAACTGTTTCCTACAGCTTTTTCTTGCATTTAAAGCTCATATTTAATTTATTTTAACTTAATACAAGCTGTTTAGAAAACTATTTCTTTTATATTATTGCAACCTACGTTATCCATACTTTTAAGTATGTCTTAATTTATTGTGAAAATATATTTGTTTTCATTTTATTTATATTTTAAGTCATTCCTATTTTGTTTTGTTTTTTTCAATTGTGTGATGTCAGGAAAGAATTTTATTTATAAAACTTTTTTTTATTAATTCATGGTTGCTTATTGTTAGAATTCATGCATTTAAGTTACTTTTTAATGAAATATAAATTATATTTTTCTTATATTAAAAAAAAACTAAAATAAGTCAAATTTGATTAGAGATTAAATTATTTCTCTTCGCTTTATTTAGAATTTTATTACATCTTGTTTAAATGTAGCTCATTATTAATATTGTGTTTTCTCATGTAATTGATAAGTATTATTTGTTTTATTTTCAAATATTTGACATCATAAACAAATTTTACGTAATTCAGCTGCGTTAAAATATACTTTATTTCTTCCAGTTGAAGCATTTCACCTCCTGTCACTTTCTATTTCCATGTCAGCTTTGAGGAGATCCTGGCAGAGAGTGATGGTGTGATGGTTGCCAGGGGTGACTTGGGAATTGAGATTCCTGCTGAGAAAGTCTTCATCGCCCAGAAGATGATGACTGGGCGCTGCAACTCTGCTGGAAAGCCCGTCATTTGTGCCACGCAGGTCAGAGCGCAATTGTAGCCACATGAAAGGATGCAGAAGTGATAAAATGTCGACTCGTAACGGCAGCTTTAGCTTGTCCAACATCAAACAAGTTAGTGGAAACCTACATTAAAGAGGCTGATTAACCTTCTCCTCCAGCATAATGCACCAATAAGCAATTTCTCTCTCGTACCCGTCTCGTCTTTCTCACACAAACCCAGCCAGAGACACGCATGCGTCCACGCTCCTGCAGCCATGTTGAGTCACAGTGCTGCATCTTGTTTATGCTCCCGCTCTTGACTCGCAGTGACAGCGTTATAGCAGGTTTGCTACTCGAGACCTAAGCTCACAAACGACACCCACACACCTGCACACTAATCAGTGTTATCTGCAGCTCCCTAACTGCTGCAGGAAATATGGTCTCTGTTAGGCGACGCTGTAAGCTATCTTGTTTTCCAACCGCCTGCCCCTCTTATTGACTCGTGTTGTTTCGTGCCCAGTTCACTGCTAATGATCTTTGAAATTTATACTTGATTGCCTCTGCTTGAATAATCTCTTATTTCCCTTTCATTGTTGTGCAATCTATTTACAAAACCCCCTACTTCCTCTCTTGGATATTTTACCGCTTTATCTGTTTCATCAGTCTTTTATTCTGTGATTAAGACTCTTTAAAGGTGAGAAATGGTGTGCTTAATGTGTTTTTAGATGTTGGAAAGCATGGTTTCTCACGCACGGCCGACCCGAGCGGAGAGCAGTGACGTGGCCAACGCCGTGCTCGATGGAGCCGACTGTGTGATGTTATCTGGGGAGACCGCCAAGGGACACTTTCCTTTGGAGGCAGTAGCAATGATGCACTCAGTGAGTCTCACAGTGTGCAAGTATGGTCCGTTTTGCTGCATTTTCATTAGAAACACTAATTTCTTCTGTTTGCTGTTCACATTTGCTCAATGTTAGATCTGCAGGGAAGCAGAGGCCGCCATCTACCACCACCAGCTGTTCGAGGAGCTGCGTCGGCTTACCCCTCTGTCCTCTGACCCCACAGAAGTCACTGCAATTGGAGCTGTGGAGTCGTCCTTCAAATGCTGTGCAGGGGCAATTATAGTCCTCACCACCAGTGGCAGGTAAGCCATCGCAATCGTAAAATCCTGGAGGGACTGAAAAGATGTTCAATAATATTATTTAATTTTACGAATTCATTGACATTGTAGCAGTTTGTGAACAGGTTTTATCAATACATTCTGGCACAACCGGCCCTTTAAGAACATTCATGATCTTAATTTGGCCCAAAACAAAAAAAAGAGTTTGACATGCCTGATCTAAATGGTTATAATGCAAGCAAAAGTGAGTCATTGTTCATAAATGGAGGCAATATGCAGCAGTGGAGGACAGTTTCCCTCCACTGCTGATTGATATGCTGCAGCATTTCCTAAAACACAAAGTTAATGCTTGAAAACCTTCCAGTGGGGCTGAAATCACAGTAGCCGACACCGAAGTGTTTATTCCCTCACATTGCTTTTACTATGTTTTTAGTCCCTTAATAAATTAAATCTTCATTCGAACACTGCATTTTGTATTTATTTATTTGGGTTATTTTTGTGTGATGTTCAACTGTCCTAAATCAGTAAGACACAACAAAATGCACAAGCAGAAGAAATCTGTAAGGAGGCAGACTGCTAAAGTCTGGGCGGATCATTAAACACTGAGGAAAAAAGGTACAGTCTGGCTAACAATGAGGAAATTCAGATATACATTCATCATCTGCCTTAACAGCAGACAACAGATGGGAATGTTATGAGAAGAAAACTAGAGAACCTTTGCTTCCAGCATTAATGCTTGAGACACAAATCACCTGAAATTATCAGATGATAAACTCATCTGATGATTGAGAGCAGACTCTTGTTCCTCTCTTATATTAGACATATGGAAACCATAAGATTTAGAAGAGACACAGTGAAGCTAAATGAGTGATCTATGCTTAACAACACTAAAACCAACCTTTGATATGTTTAATTAAATGTTCTGTCCTTCTCTCCACCTTTTTCTTCAGGTCAGCACACCTCCTGTCCAGATACCGGCCTCGCTGTCCAATCATTGCCGTCACCAGAAGCCCTCAGGTAAACTTTGATAAACTCAAAGATAAACAGTTGTGTATTTGTCTCGGTTTAAATTACAGCTTAATTGTTGGTGAGTCATCCATCTTTTCAAAAAATAAAAAGAAAAAACTGAGCAATGTGCGATGCAGTCATTATTTACTCTCACTGTCTGATGTTGTAAATATTGACAGTGGACACATCAGAGTGAAAATTAAAGAAATTATCTGCAGATAAAACCTAGAATCCTGAGTTTTGAACAGGGCACACTGTTCCGAGATTTATTTCATTTCAATTTAACGTCAAAGACCAATACAGAGAAGTTTTGATTGGAAGAAAAATTATGCATAGTTTTGAAACATTTATTTAAAAGTAAAATACAAAACGCTATGAATGGGGGAGAATCTAACACCACACATAGACTTATATAGTCATTTGACATGGTTCTGGTGGTGTAAACTGAAAAGGGATTAATAATTTTTTGATAACACTTTATTTGACGGTGTGTGCATAAGATTGACATGAGACTGTCATAAACATGACACAACAGTCACGAACATGAAGGAGTCTTCATAAATGTTTACGACTGTTGTAACTATATTTCAGCAAATAATGACACTTTTAATGCAAACTCACACCAAAAGTTAATTAAAAGTGTCAACTTTGCATTATTCAGCAAATAATGAGACATTTAATGTAAAATCACATTAAAATGTGCATGAAAAGTCAATTGAAAATGTCAACTTTGCATTAAAAGTGTCTTTATTTACCAAATGACACTTCATGACAACAACAGTCACAAGCGTTCATGAAGACTTCTTCATGTTCATGACGGTTGTTATATCATGTTTATGACTGTCTCATGCCAGTCTTATGCATACACCGTCAAATAAAGTGTTACCAAAAAAATGATTAATCCCTTTTCAGTTTAAAAGTATGGGTCGTTTATGTTGGTCTGTCTTAAAAATAACCATGTAATAAAAAAGCTTTTTGTTTTGTTTTGGAAAGGCTACAGGAGTGTGAACAAATCCAAACACTGGAAGGGCAAATATTTTAAAGTAGAACAAAAATGGCTGTCTGCATCTTCCTCAGGTGGCGCGTCAGTCCCAGCTGCTGAGAGGCGTGTTTCCTGCTCTTTTCCACCCTCTTCCTGCTCCTGTCTGGGCCGATGATGTTGACAACAGGGTCAACTTTGGCATGGAAATAGGTCAGTGTGTGTGTGTGTGTGTGTGTGTGTCTGATGTTTGCTCCCATCACCTTCCTCTTGAATTTAAATCATTTTCACTCACATTTCTCTGCAGGGAAAGCAAGAGGATTCTTCAAGTCAGGAGACATGGTGATTGTGGTGACAGGCTGGATCCCAGGATCCGGTCACACCAACATCATGAGAGCAGTGAGCGCCTAGCAGCTACGCCTTCTTACCAGATCCTAAATCTGACCTCCAGTCTGTGCTGGGAAGGCTTTATGCTGAATGTAATTGGTGAATGTGATTTTCACTACAGCACTGTCGCAGTTTGAGGTATTATGAGGAAACATGCACTGGTGAAGCTGGTCTCATGTATGATGAATGACTCCTTCAAATAAAACTTGAAGCTTGAACTGCGGCCATCCTCTCATTATTGTCAGGAAGATAACTGAAGCTAACTTTAGCTTCTTTATGCATTAAAATCTGATTTTATCTGTGTGCCTGTCCATGTAACACACTGCTACTATTAATAAAGGTTGAAGATAAGGCTTTTACTCACATTTCTGAGCATATTTGTCTTCAAACATTTTTTTTTTTTAGCAAATATAAGCATCTATGTATAATATATTGAAAACATTTTGGGAATTTCCTTTGTATCCACAGAAATGATCTTCCTCTCCACTAATGATCCAGTTTGTGTCATCGTTTCTTGAGATGTCCTCTTCTTCCTCCTCCTCTTCCTCCTCCTCGTCCCCCTCCTCCTTCATTAGTGTGTTTGCATATCTAACATTCTACGAATCCTCCTCTGCAGTTTATTCCATCCTCCATCTGCAAACACACAACCTCTCTCCTTCCTCTGTGATCCATATTCTTCCTTGCAAATGTTCTTTAATCCTCAAGGGTTTTTGCATTTACCTCTTCTAAAAATACAATCTGCGAGCATCTACGTCAAACAAGACTTAAAAGAATGAAGAAATATACAAAAACATATGCAAGGTTCAAAACACAGCCATAACACAAAAACAAGGAGAGAAACTTAGGAATCAGGAAAACAAGTCTGTACAAAATTTGTGTTAAAATAACTCTAAACAAAAGAGTAAAAACAAAACTCAAGCACTTCAGAATGAGAAAAAATTAATGCAAGAATAAAAATTGATAATAGTAACTTGGCAAAAGTAAAAACTTTAATAACTCGTACCAGAAAATACGCCAAAGAAAAAAGTTCTTACTGATAGACCCATGATTGTAGTCATTACATGTTGATCCAAAAAATGAGGAAAATATCAAATTATTGAATCCGTCCATCATCTATATTCTCTCATCCTTGCATAGTTGCCAAGATTGGGGTGTGTGAGTTCATAATTCAGCTGCTGCATATCTCCAGTAATCAGTGAATACACCCAAAGGTCATCGTCTTAAAATAATATATTGTCTGGACATTTTTATAGTTGTTGCTAATATTGTGCATGAATTTTGCAACAATCTAAGTAGATTAAGTTAACATATTTTCCTGCTGAATGTGAATTAAACATCATCTCTCTTTTTCTGTTCACTGTCAGGGTTTGCAGTTCAGATATCAATGTTCTTTTGATTATCTGGATTAATAAATCTAAATTTGATCAGAAACTATTTACATTTTAATATTCTTCTAAAAGTTCTGAAGATTTAATTTTATCTTTAAAATGCAATTTAAAATAAAAATAAAAATGATTGAACTGACACAGATGAAATCAGATTTTCATAAACCTCAGATCTCGGTCCAAACCTGCTTCATCAGTTCTGGGTCAAAATCTCAGCAAACTATAATGAAAAGTTTTTGGAAGGAAACTCAAAATGTCTGTCCAAGATTATAAACTTTAGAAGATATTGGACCTGTTTTCTGAATTTGTAAAAAACAAAGAAAAAAGATAAAAAGAAAGACAAAAAGCTATCATTATTTTGGCATTTAGCAAATATAAATCATTTTTAGAATACGGGTATAATGTGATTTAATGTCTGACAGACAGTGGATGTGTGGTTCCACCTGTAGGAGCTTTAACCTCTCCTCACCTTCAAGGAAACGCTCCTTTTTTCCATCTCTAAAGTTTCATCATCGCTCTCTGCATCAGCCGCTCCCACCTTGGATTGTCTAGAATTGATGACGCGCGACTGGTACCTGCGAGACATGCGTGCGTCTTGCGCCAGCCGAGCACGCGGCCTTTTGGGGGGGGGGGGTGTGTTAGCGGATGATGGGGATGCGGGTGCCATGGTAACAGGACGATTAGATCCGGACCTTTAAATGCAGATTTATTTATTTAATTCTCATTTCAGCGCGCCTGTGTGAATGTGCAGGCTGTCGGAGTGAGAGGAGTGAAATCCGCGAAAGACCTTAAAACGCTCAACAAGTGTTTTTTTTTTTTGTTGTTGTTGTTTTTCTTCTTTTTGTAAATAATTGTGCTGGATACTCTTAATTCTGCGGAGTTGTGAGGACAAAGCCGCTTCCCTTTTCTGCGTGCTGGAGGCATGAGTCTGTTCTCGGAGGAGGACGCCGCCTGTTTTCTGGACAGAATGTCATTGAAAGTCGTGTGAAGTGTGGATGGAAACTGAAGCTGCTTCTGAAAGCCTGAAATAACGGGAACAACGGAACCAAGTTAACATTTTCTGCTCCCTGTGTCTGCGAGCGCTTCAGACACGGGTGGACTTTCTTTCTTTTTCCTTTTTTCCAGCGTTCCTTCCGTCATCATTTCTCCTTAGACACTGACAATGACTGCGTGTCGTGTTTTCCGAGAAAGCATGGGCTGAGATTTTTAGGGAGTCGATTTGACTTGTGTGCGCCCCCCGGACCGTGTCTCATTTTCCGTGTGCGTGTTTGTGGACGCGGTGTCAGGATGGATCGGTGCGCGTCGGAGTGTGAGCGTCTGTTTTGGTCGATACTTTATGTGCAATAACACTTCCTCTGCTGTGACCGAAGGAGCGAGTGTCCTTGTCATTCATCCTCGGATGGATGTTCCGACCCAAACATCCCTTACGTAATGACATGTGCGCTGGAGGTGAAAAAAGGCATTACTGGATGAGTGGTGTGGAGAAATAGGCGACGCCGACGGTCAATGAGCGACCAGGACTCTTATCTACAGCAGACCGGAAAGCCGGTGCCGATATGACCGGCGCTGGAGCGCTGAGGGCGGCTGTGGAGAGGAGAGGGAGGGCCGCGGGCGGAGAGCAACCTTTCAAGGACGAGGAAGGAGGAATGATGGAGAAACATCTGTGAGGACAAACGAGACTCTTGAAGTTGGGGTGAAAATGAGGCTGCTGGCGTGACAGTGGAAAGAGTACAGAATTCAATCATCTGCGTGGGGCCATTTCCAAGGGCACGGAGGTAAGGATGGCCACATTACCGGAGAGAGGGCGGGGGTGCGAGGAAGCAGCTCCAGAATGAACACAGACTCGGGTTACTTTCCCCCCATCATCTTTTGTTTTAATAAAAGCGACAGAGACATCTTTACCTATGTAGGATAATCTGAACAGGTGATCACAGCCTACAGGTTATAGCACCATTCTCCCTGAGTGGGGATGGATGGAGTGGCGGGAGGTGTGGGCACTCCTGGCAGCGCTGGGGGCTCTGGGGGTGACACCCTGCCCAGGCGGACTGATGGAGAAGCAAAGCGGCGCAGTAAAAGCAGCCTGCCCTCCCCGGGCTACCGTCTGTCCCAGGCCTCTCTGGAGGGAGAGAAGGGCTCCTTCAGTGCAGACAGCTCCTCCATGGGTGGACGAGGCCGCCGCCCCTCCATCATGAGCTCCTCCCCCAGGGACAGCCTCCCCTTTCGGGCGGCAGGCACCCCAACCACCCCGGGGACCCTAGTCATGGCACTACCACCTCCAGCAGCATCCTCCTCCTCTGGCTCTACCCATCCTCCTCCTGCTCCACGCTCTGTGGGCTTCGCAGCATCCCGTGCCACCCTGGCCTCCACCTCCTCCACCGGAACCGGGGTCATGGTGGTGGCCACTGGCGCAGAGACGACCACCACAGCCTTCAACACCACCGCGGCGGGGACCCCGGAGATGGCATGCCAGTCTGGGCTTGGAGGGTTCGGTATGGGGCTGGACGGAGAAGACTACAGCAACTCCAACCAGAGCACCTTCATCCAAAGACAGTTTGGTGCCATGCTTCAGCCTGGAGTCAACAAGTTCAGTCTTCGTATGTTCGGGTCCCACAAAGCTGTTGCCATGGAGCAAGAGAGACTAAAATCAGCAGGAGCCTGGATCATCCACCCCTACAGTGACTTCAGGTATGGAGCCACACAGAAAACAATCAGCAAGCAACTGGTAGCAAATGGCACCTGTAGCACATGAAAGACTGATTCTTTTAGGGAGAATCAGTTCAAACAAGTGGAATTGTGATTCATTTTAAAAAGCACACTTGAAAGACAATGAAAGACACTCAAGAAGAAACAGCACAGAAATACTTTGGAGCTTAAAAGAAGGAAAACGAAGAGGGAAGGGCTAAAGGGATAGAGAGAGGATGTGGAGTATTAAAGAATAATAAAATCAGCAAAATCAGTCAAAAATAGTGATTCTTGAAGCTTTGAGGAGTAAAATGACAAAACAGTTGAAAAACAAGGTGAAGACAATTGGGTTAAAACAAATTTTACTTAGATGTTGTTGTATAGATATTCTATTCAGTTAAATCCAGAAACACTTTATTGATTCTTGAAGGAATTTAAATGTTTTAACTCAGGTTAATTCAATTTCTTCAGAGTTGTTGTAGATGGTGATGGCTGTCAGCAGTAAAGATCTCTTGTAGCAGTCTGTATCACAGGGAATTTGAAGAAGCCTCTGACTAAAGACACTGTTTGCCTAAGGATGGTCAGGGTTGTCCATAATTTTCTTGAACTTATATGAAATCCTTCATCACGAAGTGAAAAGGTGAGATGGCACTGTGACCTGGGGGTCACCAAATGCTAAAATTTATTTTAAAATATATTTGAAAATAAAAAGCAGAAATGAATTTAAAAAAAATTAAGTTATTTTACAAGTTTATGTAAAATAGGAGATGGATAAGAACCCATGCTTATCCATCTCCCCCTCCACATGGCATCTTTCTGCACATTACAAATGGCTAACGACGCTTAAGCTTGTGTCTGATTTGTAGCGTAGCAACAAATTAAGGTGATTTTTGAGGAGAATGGGTTTAACTTGACAAAAGAGGAACCAGGGGAAAATGTCCGTCCTCTGAACCAAAGTCAGACAGTCTTCTTAATTTATTTAGTTTTTGTTTGTTTGTTCATTTGTTCCTTTATGCTGGTATTCTTAAATGTCTATTACTCTGGTCAGCAGCAAAAAAAATAAATAAATAACTATCTGGGGTTTTTCAACTGTTTTATGGTAATTTTGATGTGCTGAATCCAAAAATCACATTGGTTTTGCTCAATCGGGTCAACTTTCTGAACTATGGAGCAACATGACCATCAAAATGCACGACTTGTTCTCACATCTGGATCAGTTTCCTGATATTCTGGGATCAATGAGTGACGAGCAGGAGGAGAGAGTCCATAAGAAAGATAATGACGTAATGTTTAGTTTACATGTACTTACCCTTATCAGTGTTTATCATTCAGTTTACAGAAATTCAAGCTTGCGATATTTAATTAATACACTCTGTTAGAAAACTTTTCATTTTCTACTAAAATCTTTTTTGGATGAGAAATATAAACGAAAATTAACCAATAATGTCACAGAATGTAATTTTCTCTAAATCAAATTAGAATAAAAACCTGACCTGACTGAGAAAAATGGATGTCACTTTTGGATTCGGCGGTGCAAAAATAGTCCTAATTCTGTTTAAAAATCATAGACAACTTCCAAAAATACATTTTCTTGAAACTCGGTGTTGCTTATGGTACTTTCTATTTGTACTTGAGAGTTCCCGGTAGTAAGTACTACTGGGAGAGCGCCCCCTTTGGTGAGGATCGTGTCTTTGGTTGTGTTTGGGGAGACGCACCATGGAAGTACTGCTGTTCCTGAGATGCTTAGCAACCAGTTGCTACATGACATATTTCTGGTCTTATGCAAGTGAGACTTCGTTTTAAATCTGACAAAATTGTATTGGTTCTGTTAGCATCCATTTTCCTAAATCAGGCAATAACTTGTGTCATATATAAGTTTTTGATTCTATTCTGTGGGCAACAAGGTAGATATTCACTGGAGGAGTTAATCCAGGAGCATTTCTCACTATAATCTCTAGAACTGTGCAGGTGGACAGTGGAGGGACTGACAGCTTTCTTAATCTCCAGACACCCTGCAGCAACAATGGATGACTTGATCCCCAAAGCTCCTGGCCCACTTTGAATCATTAGGCACACACAGACTGTGTAATTTTTTGTGTATTGTCTGTCAATGCAATGATCGCCCTAGAGCTGTGAGGGATGGGCGTTGTCGCAGGTGAAATGATGTACGAGGCTCATGAGGAAGCGAGCAGAAGAATGACAGAAGGGTGTGGAGATACTGATAGTATTGTCGCAAGAGGACAATTTAGGATTTCTGACTTATACTTACTGTGAATTATACAGACTGGGCATGCATTATGCATAATTCACTCATATAACTTTGCAAGCACGTGTAGTCTGGAGGGACACCTGAAGAATTATGCATGGCCAAGTGGCAGAAAAGAGGAAGTAAATTACAGCTAAAACAACCTCATTTGAATCATCCTTGTGCGAAAGTGTCTGTCAGAATATGTGTAGGAATGCGTGTGCATGTAGGGGTATCATTACTGAGTCTGCTGATAAGCTCCCCTCTTCCCACATAAAGAGACAAGCTACTCCTCCTTCACTTTTAAGAATATATCAAGTGAATGAGAATTAATCTACGTCTGTGCACAGCTTTTATACAGATGATGGATGATGGTGGACAGATGCAAGCATGGAGACAATCACAGGTTCCTCAGGAGAAAATGGCCTCAATTACAGTAAAAATTAGTGTTCAGTTTGACAACAGCTGAGCAGGTAGATGCAGGTGAGTGGTCGTCCAGCACCTGTTTGCATTCAGAGAGGAAATGCTGATGAGGCAGCAGACACCATCTTTGATTGCATTTGCAATTCCTATCTGTGTGGAGTTCAACCGAACACGACGAGTACAGACACATACAGGTATGCTTGCTTGAATCAAGGACACAATCCAGAAAATGAGGTCAGTGGTGATCAGAAATATCATCTATAAGGTTTTTGTTTTTAGTTTTAGTACAAGAGAGAAATAATAAAACAATGGTATCAAAGGGAACTCAACAGATACCCCCAAAACTTTTAAAAACATTTTTTTTTTTTATCAATAATTACAGTGAAAGATTGGTAGGTATAAATAATTTGCCTATCATGTTTACATTTCAGTTAAGTTGGAAAATGTTTTTTACAGGATGGAAACAGTTGTAGCAGACCAGAAGAAATTCCCCAAATTACTAAATATATATGCACGCATGATCTTTAATTGATTATCTAGGGACAGTATGATCAAATCTTTATTTAAATGCAACAATTCTTCAGAAGTTGTTTTAAAAAAAAAAACATAAATCCAATTAATAAAAGTAGGACATGCAGCTCCCAAGCAACAATACAATACAAGAAAACAGGGATTTTACATTAAGCAAAGTAAATGTCCTTCTTCCAGACTCTGAACAGAGATTTATAATTAAAACCTGGGTTATTTAATTTTCCCCAATGAAAATAAAAGTGTTAGATTTGCAGCTGTTAAATACTGCAAGATTCTTGTTTCATAGGTACTAAAAATATTTAAAATTAAGCTGTTCTATATATGTGAACTAATAAATAACGTCTCTGGATTCTCTATTGGAAAAACAACAATGAAAGGAGACATGAGCCACACATTTTTTCACATTTCTTTACACAAACCACAAGACATAATGTAGCATGCATGCACTGTTTTTGATCGAAATCTTTTTTTTGTTGTTGTTGTTGTTTATTGCCAAAAAAGCAATAAATAAAAACAGTAATTTTTACTGTTTATTTTGTAAAAAAAAAAAAAAAAAAAAAACCTGATCACAAAAGTAGTGCAGCTGAATCTCTTTAATGTTTGCTGCAAAGCTGCAACAGAAAATGTCCACAAGTGTTTTTCATCTCTGTCGTTTGGCTTAAAATGTAATAGGAACATGCAGGATGTCATTCGTCTATAAATAGCACCAGCATGAACAACCAGTACGTGATTCACAGATTTATTGAGCTCTAATCAAATTTAACGAGGTGTGAGCTTGAGGTCAGGAATACCGCTCCATCTTTGCTGCAGGAAGCCTTGTTTGCATTGCTGTGAATAATCCCCGTGTTTATCGCCAGTGATTATGAAGCGATGCATCTGTCAGTATAAATGACAAACTCTGAATGGGGAGTGTGAATAGAAGCAGAAAAATGACTCGCAAACTTAATCTTCATCAGTATTGGTGGTAGCCTCGCGCCATGGGGTTATTATTTGACTGAATTAAGGCTCAATATCAATCGAGTGCAGAGCTCCAGTGCATTTTCTCAGGGAGAAACGAGTCAGTGTTTGAGAAGAAGCAAGTCAAAGTGATGGATGAAGGGATTAGAAGAAAGGGAGACGGGGAAATGACAAGGACTGTCTCCAGATGATTGGATCGACTCTTCTTTCATACTTTAATCACTTTTGACATCCAAATGACGTGATTTATTTGCTGAATTTATATCAGAGAGCTTAAATACGTCACTGAGAAATGTTCTCAAGCATGAAATGCAGACTGATGAGACCTCCCAAGGTTATTTTTTTTTTCCATTTCATTCCTCTCTCTTTCTCCCCTTTTCCCGATTCAGTTAAGGATCTCTTTTGTTCGTAAAGATGAAAAGATCGATTTATAATGTGTGTGCATGGACTCCTCCTTATTCATCACTATAAAACTCTACATTTATTGACTCCCCTTTTATTACAGGAGCATAAGCTCTGTCTATGTTAGACAATTAAAGCTTTATTTTGAACAAATTTATTCAGCAGGGAAAGATTACTCCTTTAGGAAACAGTTGTTTCAAAGAAATCCATCTGAGTATCCAGGGACTTTTGATTAGTTATCCAAGATTTACAAATCTCACCACAGCACTAAAATAGATATTTTGAGAGTTTTTAATGACCGTTTTTAACCTCTAACTTGTCACCACTCTTTATTACATAATAAATCATGACTAGAGGGTGTTGTCTTGGTTCAGATCCTGTCTCACTAAAGGAGTTTTGCCAGTTAGGATAATATTTCTCCTCTTTATTTCATGTCAGTTCTTGGTATTCTTGTCTCTGTTTTGTTCATGCCGCCTCCTTTTAAGGAATCACCATATTTGATTGCACTTCTAGATTTATAGCTCTTGATGTGGTGCAAATAAAAATGCTGAAAGGAATGATGGTGCTCATGTTCACCACGTCTGTTTTCCTGTTTATGCTGTTTACATGTTGGACAAAGAATTGGTGCCAGTCCACAAACTAAAATCCTGTAGAAAAACTGAAGCCTGAGCTGAAGAAAGAAAAAATCTACTGCAGGATTCTGGATGATCCAGACAAAAAATGATCAAAGACCTTTCTCTTTGAATGCCCCAATGACTTTAAATTTATTAAATCTCTGAACATATACAGCTCCGGAAAAAATGAAGAGCCCACTGCACTGAATTTTGATGCATTGCTTATGTAATTTATGAGATCAGTGCATTATAATATTGTATATTACAGCTGTGATAGCATTATCATATTGTAGATAAAGGTGTTAGGATCTTTTAAGATTGTGTGTTGTGTATTTTTTTCTGACTGGACAATATTATATCAGTCTATTATATCAGTGCTTTTGACATGTGGTTGTAGGAAAAGCAGAGGTTTTACTAAAAATATCTGTGTTCCTGTTGGTTACAAAAGAGCAAATCTATACAAATGTTGTTTTGTGTTCTTATAATAATCTATTGACTGAAATACTCAGTGTGGACACCATTCGGACAAAGTCTTACTGCTGTTTGTCTGTGCTGTCAGAGCACATTATCCTTACAAAAAGCAGCAGTGGAAACAGAGTGACTTGACACAGCTGGAAAATATGTTGTGCATGTTAAACAGATTTAATGGAGCAGAACTATTGTGTTTGGATTTTGCACACAGGGATTTGTGTGACAGGGTGCAATGTCATTCCAATTTTATCAACACATCTATTTTGAATGATTTTATATATATATTTTTTACTTCTGAAAAAAAATATTCTAACTATTCAGGAGAAAACTAGAATATTAATATTCTAGTTTCTAGAATATAAAAATGCCTAATCTGGACTGTAACTGCGAGATATGGGAAGGTTTGATCGAGACCTTCCTTCTGTATGTTTTACTTTGAAAATAAAAAAAAAAAAAAACATTTTAAAGTTGGAATGATAGAGAATATAATAGATTAAAATACCTTTTATTGTCTCAAATGGAAGCTCAGGTATAACAGCAGCAAATTGACAGCAAATCAAAGCATGTAGATTCAGCCAAAGATAAAAGTATTACAAAAAAATG